>BJBW01005240.1:0-91964 GCA_004320125.1 Scolopax mira | reverse complement strand
CCAAAAATTTCAGTGATATTCAGTGATATTCAGTGAATCCAACTGCTCCTGAAAAAAAAGCTCTGTGACACGTGCATAATTTGCAGTTGGTACAGATATTGCAAACTTACCGTGTGTCAAGAGACTGAGCTAAGATGTGCAGGCAGTTCACCATTGTAGCAGAATCACTACCTGGTTAAAAAGAGATACTCTGATAGCACAATAGTATAAAAAATGGAGGATAATCTAATGATCCAAAATGTTATTACTGGAGATGCAGAGGTTAAACAAAACATGACAGGTTTCTCACCTTAGGTCACTGGAGGGAGAGTTAGGTCTGGTTCTAGAGCTAACATTCAATTTCTTAAATTCATTTCCATATAAATATTAAAAAGAATAACTAGTGTCTACTTATGGCTCATTTTCATCACTTGACACTGCAACATTCTGAACTTTGTACCTTGTAGCATCTACATTTTAAAATAATTTTCTTACTAACAGCTTTGAAAAAGTTATGTTATTTTTCTCCACATCCCCCTAGACTATTGAAATATTAATCTATTAGATTCAACAGCTGGATGATAGAAATCAAAACAGTAAGTACACGACAATTTTTGAAAAGCTAAAAATGAACACAAAGGCATTACATTTTTTAGAAAAGTCTGAAAATCCCAGAAGCTCCTATTTCTTACTGCTCTAGCACTTTACATATCCTATTAACTCTTAGCTTTAGAGCCATGCTCAATGTGCTAATTGTACTGGAATTTTATGCATAATTTTATAAAATTTTGCCTAATAGCTTGTGAAAAGCTTCAGGTAAGATTCAAGCAATGGTTATACAACCTTTATATTTTTAACTTTATCAAGTTCTTCCTTAACAACTTACCAAAAAGTGAGATCCTATGTCTAACAAGAGCAGCTAGTTTGCAGAACAGGCTAAAGAAGAATAGAACAGAAAGAGCAAGACAAGATAACACAAGGATTAAAGATTTATTTAGGATAAGAGGTAAAGAGTACTAGGGATATGAAAGAGAAAACACAACATAGTTCCTGGAAAGTGTATTTTCAATCATACATGATGATAACAGTCACTCAAATATCTGCAACAAGAAGAATAACTTCTTTAAGCTTCTGCTTCTGAATTGTCTCATTTTCTAAGCTCCACTACTTCAGAGATGACTTGAAATGTGAAACTTTCTTTTGATTACAGTGGTTTTCAACAATTGCTTCTTATATGGTTGAGTCACTCTATATGGCTGTTATTTCTTAATGCTTTTTTTTTTTTGTTAGAACAAGAAAAACTGAGTAACATTTTATTGTTTTACTTGGCACCCCACAGGGAATGAATGTTAAAAATCTTCATACTATTTAGAACAATTTGAGAAGAATGCTTTGTAAATATATAATTCTCTATTTAGCTACTGATGATGATAAGATGAATTCTGAAATACATACAGACTAGAGGAGCTTCTGACAATTATCAGAAACTTGCATATCTAACCTATCTGCCAAAATAATAGGTTATTTATGAGAAAGGGAAAAAATCACCAAATCTCTGAAGATTAAAGGGGCTCCTGCAATGAACAACTGCTGCAATAAACACACCTATGTGTGAGAGCTATGCAGACTTGTTTATCATCTGTGCTATACTTTACAAATGGAATGAGGACGTAACAAAATGAAGCGTAGAAATTCGTATGGCCTCTTACTAATAACATATGGTAATTGTTACCTTCACAACAGTAAGGAAATACTTTTCCTCCTATAAGATGAAAATTACTGATAGTTACTATTTTCAATGAAGAAAGGACAAGAATTATAAGATAGTTCTGAATTTATAATAGCAGATATGCAGGCTAGACATCTAACTTCCTTCATGTGCCTTTGTAAAGGCATTTTGTACAACCCTAGCAACCTTTCTGGCTTTGTTACACTGACCTGACTGACTTTAGCAAAGTAGCAGGAGGTCAGAGAGGAATCATGAAATTGAAATGAAACAAAACTTCCATCCTCCTGAACGTGAGCTGATTTCCTCAGCTACATTTGTATATACTGTATTAGAAAGCTCAGTAAAGCAGAATCATAGGGACTTAATACTTTTATGGGCAACTGCTACCAGCCACCTAGAAGATAAAAACAAAGGGGTAATACTAATTTAGAGAAATGCAAAAATATGCTGGAAGATAAACTGAAGAATAGAAATGAGGAAGTTCAGTGCTAGGCCTGAATGAGTATGTAACCTTTACTCTTAAATTTTTTATCTATTCTGTTGGAAACAATGGTCAACTCTCAACACAGTGAAGGAAAGCAAAAGAAATTTGAGAAACTGACACTTAAAGTCAAAGAGCATGAGAATAAAATACAAATTGAAAAACTATGATACAATATTTCCCAAAGAAAATAACTGGCAACACATCTATAAGGGAGAGAAAAAGGAGGGCAACAAAAATATTAGGTGACAGGCATAGTTAAAAACAAATTAAATATTATTTTTTAAATGTTAACTGTAGGAAAATGAAATTAAGATTTTTGTACAGGCAACACATTATAAATTAAAAGGCAACTGGCTCTTTTTAATGGAGTTTTCTGGAATAACTTTGAGTCAAATGGCAGATTCCAACCAAATCCAAAACAGCACAGATGTCTAAAAATTGTGCAGAGGCAGAAAAAATTTTGTAGAGAAGGAAGAATCCATAATTATCACTAAAAATATGCATCATGGTATTTTCACATTTTTTGATATTTGAAAATTTAAATCTGAAACCATTTAAATGATCCAACGGTGGGATAAGGTTCAACCAGTAACTGCCATCAACAATGAAACACAAACCCGTCAAAAACAAAGTATTATTTGCTCCGTTGCTCACAGACTAATTTATTAATGTTTTCAGTGTTATCATTCACAAGTATATATTGTAATTATATAACTAATGTATACACTTAATTCTTTAATTATATATTAAAGAATACTAGGATGAGGAATTCTATTTGCTCACTGCCATTCTGATACAGAATAAACCATTCATTTTCTGTATCAGGAAACTAAGCTTACGAACTCTCTTTCTCTTTAACCTGAGATCTTTAATTATCTATATGGAACCCTCCTGTGTATATCTTAATTTTCTACTTACCTTGCTACCATTTCTTTTTCCTTATTTGATGCATATCCACTGCTACTGAGTGTTTTTGTTGGAGAAGACAGGAAGTAGAGGCAGTGATTTGTAAAGTACTGATCAACTAATGGTAAAAGAACCTAAGAAATACAGATACAAAATGTATTTTTCACAGAGCACAATGGCAAATGTAGCAACAATGCTCTGATTGGTCAAAGTTCATTCAAGAATTTTAGAAGTTCTGTAACGGTTGTATTTTCTCATTTCAGACACAAAGTCATACAAATTAAACCCTTAAGCCTTACAATTTTACTTTAAAGCTACGTAAATAATCAGAGTTACACAGATCTATCGATCTTTGATCTGATATTGCAGGCTTGCTCTTCTCACATTCAACAACAATAAATATCATTGAGCTCAGAGGAACCTCCCTCTCCACTAGTTATGTAACTGTCCAGTACAAATATAAAGGGAGAGGGCCTTTTTTTTTTTAAGTTCCTAAATTAAATCCTAAAAGTTCCTTACTTCAAATCTGATATTGACAACATATTTTCTTATTAGGTACACAAATGAGTACGACGTTAATTAAATGATTCCTTCCTGTTAATTGATATATCACTGAAGTGCATAGTATCAAGGCAAAAATTTTCAGAAATAATTTTTACGTTCAGTAAAAGTATTTAATTTAATGTAATAAATAAGCTGCCTTTTAATTTCTATGTTCCTTCTCATGTAGATGCTGATATATTGAAATATTTGAACCCATCATATATATTAAAATATTTTGGAAGATATTTTGAAATATTTGTTAACAACATTTAATTGGTTACTTACCATGAAAAAAAAGGGAAAGATATATTTCTATTACCTAAAAAATAGTCTAACGTTACAAATTTCCTTGTTCCATATAACAGAATGTATATTTACATTACTTGAAATGTTAGATCACTCACTTTGGCAAAGAATTTTATTTCCTGGTCATGTGGAGATTTTTCTGTTTTTCCACTAGTTACAATGGCTTCTGCAAGAATACAATCAAGGTACACACAAATGAGAAGTTGTCTAATAATAAATAACAAGATAGTTCTTTGGTTTAGCCTTGTAAACTTAAATTTTGCTGAAATACAAATAGAATGGCATCAACACTTTATCTAGTTACAGATCTCCAAGAATTCAATCTACAAATTAAAAGATAGAATTTAAATGCAATAAAAATAGTGGTTGCTACAAATTTAAACATATCAATCCAAATATTTAAATAGCAACATTTTAAATTATTTTCAAAATAAAATCTGCAACTTACCCAAATGTGCAATAAACTCTTGAGCAGAATCAACATATTTTAAAATTTTCTTCAGAAACTTAAAGGCAAACCTCTTTTCCATGGATGAAGCATCCAACTCCATGTCATTCAGACCCCTGTTTCGGAGAGCATTAAGATAAATAGCTTTGACGGTGATAGTAGTACAAATGATGACTACTATGAAGCATTCCATTCCTTATTATCTTTTAATTATCAACTGGAAAATCTGTTAGACATTAGTTCATATTTCTCTAAAAGGTATAATACTTTTGGATTAAATAAAAAGCA
Source organism: Scolopax mira (assembly GCA_004320125.1). Lineage (NCBI taxonomy): Eukaryota > Metazoa > Chordata > Aves > Charadriiformes > Scolopacidae > Scolopax > Scolopax mira. The sequence continues at coordinate 87,281 of BJBW01005240.1, read as the reverse complement.
TATGTATTTTAGGATAAGATCTTCATGAAGCCATAGTAAATTTGAATTTAATGAATCAACACATTGGTCCCTTGATTTCTGCTGTTGGCAGATTGAAGTGCCAAATGTTTAGGAAGTCAGCAATTACAAAATCAGTCTAACACTTAATTTCACTATTCACTATTAAATTTCATTTTTGTCCTTGAATTTTATGAAAAACTAAAGTTAATATTATTTACACAACTAAACTATTCAAACACTAAAACTATTTAAACAACTAAAGTAATAAAGTCCTATACTATTTAAACTATTCAAAAAAATGTCAACAGCATGAGGTATTTTCTAAAGAGACATGTATTATTTATTCCTTGAGATAAATTCATTACCTAAATCATGACTGGTGTGTGCAAGATCTTAAAGAGCAATAAAAGCATATGAACTTGGCGGTGCCTAGGTTTAAAATATTAGATTTTATTTTAGCTACAAATGAAACCTACATCAATCAAATTCTAACATTCTCTAGGATCACAGAAAAATTTAAGAAGGAACCTCTGAAAGTCATCTGATCCAAGTCCCATCTCAAAGTAAAGCCAAGTCCAAAGTTAGATCAGGTTGCTCAGAATCTTGTCCAATAATGTACTCAGTATCTTCAAGGACTGGAATCTCATAATAACTCTGGAGAGCCTACTATAATGTTTGACCACCCTCACTGTGGAAAAACAAGGGTGAAATATTTTCATATATCTATCTGAATTTCCCCTGTAACAACTTGTTACTTTTGAGGAGATAGTATTTGAACTCATCCTCTCTATAACCTTGCATGAAATAGTTGAAGACAGTGGTAAAACCCCATAGTTGCCTTCTGTTTTAATACTCTCCTCAGAGCCTCTCCTGGGGTGACATGATGCTAATTCCTGAAGCATCTTGGGTGCCCTCCACTTGATTATCTCTTTTGTCAATGCCTTCCTTATCACTGGTGAACCAAAAACTGGACAACAGACTCACAATCACAAAATGGATGGGGAAAAAAGTCACCTCCATCAGGGCGCAAACTACACTTACTAATACAGCCTAGTAGTATGCAGTTAGTCTTCACCATCACAAGGACGCACTCCTGAGTCATGTTCAACTTGTAGAATTCAAAGTGCTTTTCTGCAAAGATGCTGTCAGGCTCAATCTCCTCATTCCTGGCATTATCCCATCCCAGGTACAGGACTTTGCATTTACCTTTGCTCAATCTCACAAGAGTTCTGTCAGACCATTTTTCCAGCCCATCAAAGCTCCTCTGAAAGATAGTGCAACTCTCCAATTTATTGCTCGGGGTTCATTCCACAAAATTGCTAAGGATGTCTCATCATGCAGAACGTGAACAGGGACTTTGTGTTTTTCTTTCTGAAGTCACATAACTCTCTAGATTTTTAATTTATTGTGTTTTCAAACATACTTGTTTTTATAAGTCATTAAGTCTTTCCTCTTAATTGTCTTGAGATTTTCTTGTATATTTGTTTAGTTTGCAACTTCTTCATGGTCTCTTTATTCCCACATTAAGAGGACTAAACTATTCTTGAGATTTTCAGTTGGTAGATAATGGTCTATATCCAGGACATCTAACTGGCTTGCCAAGTGAGGAAGTAACTAAGTAACATTTAGGGAAACCTTTGGTTACCCATAACGGCTACTTTATTTGCTTCTGTACACACTTTTCAAATAGTAGTAGTTAGGAAGATTACCCCTTTATCGATTAAGAGAAAATGACTTGGCTAAAGAAAATAAGACTACAGAGGGGTTGAACAGTGTGTCAGAAATGGTGAAAGATAGTTTGTGGCCCTGAGACAAAGGCAAAAAAGGAACAAGAACGCAGGAAAGTTTCTGGGCTCAGTGTTGAGGTAATGGAAACGATCATTTATGCTGAGATTCCTCAGCACTAGTGTAGGTAGAAAATTAAGGAGAATAAATGAAAGATTAGTGTGTGTTCTTGACCATGTCAGAAACATGGGGAAGAGGAGAGGAATGGTTACAGTCTGGTGGAAAAGAACCAGTGAACTAAGGAATATATTCCAGTCCCATTTTACACATAAACAGCTATGTATGGTAGCATCTGTTGCCTGACTAACAGAGGATAACAAAATGAAGTATTTATCTGGCTTTCCAGTGAGATCACTGTAAAGATTCTCTTTCTATATTTATAGTAAATCATGGTTGCTAAGAGGTTTTATGTACCCTCCTAAATATTCAAAGACATTGGGAGTTCTGTTAAATAACAAAGGCGACATAGAAAGAACTTGTAGAGGTTTAAAATACTTTGTTGTTTCTAATATATACTTGGGTAAGGCCTGACAGATTTAGCTGTATGTTATAAACACCCAAAACTGCTGCAAAAGCATTCTCAACAAAGAAAAAGGAATAAAAATCAAAACAGAGGCAGATGGTATATGTAAAGTACACACACTGTGCCGCCTATACATTTCCAATTATAAAGAATTATCATGTTTTAATGATTATTACAAAGTTTTTAAGAATGACATTCTGGAAATGTGATAATTGCAATCAGTACTTCAAAAGATTTCATATATAACTTAAAACATGCACATATTCATCTGAAGAAAACATTGAGAAAGGTATAATCTTGATTCACCCTGACAATTACTGCAAACACTTTGCCCCTACCCCATAAAGAGTTTGAACTGGCTTTTTTAAGTTGACTTGTCCCATTAGTTAGCACTGAAAACAATGTCTTCCCAACCCAAATGGATGCAGCTGCAAAGAGATATTAACATTAATATTTGAGCAATTCCATTGGTGTTCAAAAGGATCACTCATTTGCAGGAACTCAACGTGCTTTTCTTATTCAATGGCTTCAAAGCAAATATGAAGGATATAAAAATGTTTGGTGGCATACCTAAATTTTAGTTTGATGCTAAGAGCCTACATATGTAGCAAGAAGGAATTTTTCTCTCATTTTCTGCATTTTCTCTCTAGTAATGCAGAAACGCATATTTAGAGCTGTCTTCCAATATCTTGAGATGTTATTAACTGTTGAAGCCAACAGTTACCTTTTGCAGATCCTAATAATCAGTTTGTATAAATTTCTGAGTATATACTTTCACTAGAGACACAGACTTGAAAGGCAGAAATAAATAAGATCTGACTCTATGCATGTACAGAAAAATTTGTTCATGAATACAGTTTAGTTTACAAAAATGCTTAAATGCCAGCAAAAATGCAGTTTCCTATGTGCTCAGGTATTTCACATACAATAAAGGATAATTATTGTATAGTAACTCACAATTCTAATGTATAAAGCCAAAAATACATTATAATGAGTTATTTTAATTTCATTGACAGTGTTAAGTACCCACTTCTTACTTCCAGGCACAGAAATTCATGTTAGAGTACAACTAATGAAGCATTAAAATGCCCATAAAATAGCAATTTTGTCTTATTGCTTCACAGAACTCAAACCAACATTTTTCTTAAAAACTGGATTAAAAAGCACTTTTACATAGATGTATTTCAGTATCAGACCTCAGATTTATTTTCCCATGATCCTTACTGAAACTGCTGGCTGCTAATTTAGAAGTTTGAATCATCCGCTAGCTTAATTACACTGCTGTTGAATTTTGCATTAACTATGATCACATGCTCATTAAAAAAAGTTACCTGTCAACACTATTTCAGAAGGGTGTTTCTGAACATAAAAATAGCTAGAACTCTGATGTACAGAAGACATGTCAAATGGTAATTATGTTAGTAACTAACAGACTGCAGTGAAATAAGGACAAACATCATGGTTTGTGCAGTGAATGTAAGCAAGTATCTGAAAGAAATGTGCAACTTACCGAGATATGACTATACTATTGACTTGAAGGAATTTGAACAGTTCTTGTGCCTTTTCGCGGTCCCGTGATTTCTCCTTGGCTGTCAATGTGTCATAAGGTACCAATAAAGGATGACTCCCTCCACCTTTAGTAAGTTGAAAGAACTGTAAGTTTTTCTACTGTAAGATTTATATTGCTTCAAGTACAAAAAAGAACTATCCAATTTTAGTTATCTTAAACTGTCTTTCAGACTGTTTCTTCTCCCTTATTTTCCTTGTCTTTTTTGTGTGGTTCACAGGATTCTGGCTTACCTTTGCTTTCCAATTCCATTTTCTTCTTTTTGGCCCATATATTATGGTAGTTTTCTGCCATTACCTCAACCATTCCCTACATTACCATCAGAAAAAACAAGATGCAAAATTAAAAGGTGACAATTAAAAATTCTGTAATTCTACATCATTTTACAGTCTTGAGTAAAGTCCACACTCTTGTGGTAAAGAAACACCACAGTTAAGTATCATTTCTACATTCAACTGCTCTTTGAGGTCAGCAGAGGCACAGGATACATATATATCACATACTGTTTACAGTCCTTTCCATAGCTTCATGATAATTTTTTCTAGGAACTCAAGAAGCACCAATGGAATAAAAAGTAGAAATCTCTTCTTTAAATATGTAAATAGTATGGCATGTACCTTTCTACAACACCATATCACAACCACAATCACAATTACATTCGTGAAACCTGATAAAATTCAACCCATTAATAATAAAAACCAAAATCTAACAGTTACTTTCAGGACAAAATATGCAAACCACAAAAATACAAACCTGAAGCTCCCTAGAAAGCACCACATTAGAGAGATCAAGTGGCGCTGGGCTATACCCATTTCCCTGCAAGGGGAAAAAAAATTATTTTCAGACAATAGAATTAAATATTAAACTACATCATCCCTCTTGATCTGATTAGAGTAACACCATTCATATTTTTAAACTTTCTTGTAGAAACTGTGTTCATCTTTTGTTTTGCAATGTGCTGAAGACACACAGGATGATTAACAGAATACATCTGCTGACGTGGACATAAGGAAGTTGCTGCAGATATTTAAATCTCTCTATTCGCAACAGATGGCAACTGCTGAAAACTATGTTTTTCAGTCTCAGGGAGGAGACTGATGCTAAGGGACACAAGATATGCCTTCAGAACATGACAGAACAGTGTGGCAACAGCCCCTGAATGAATCATATACTAAAGAAAAGATATCACAACAAAAAGTTAAAATAGGTTACTGTCTCATGGAATTTAGACTAAGAAAAGGGAGGAGCGTGATATATTTATGCAGTCTTTAAATGCTTAGAAGTCTGAAAGCTCTAATGCAACAAACCTATTAGGAACACGTTAAATGTGAATTGTCACATATGAATCAGTGATTTCAATCATGCACTGAAGTTAAACGTGTGCTGAAATCCTCTACTCAGTCATGTCTTTATCGTGCAGCTTCTTGGTCCCAGCTGCAGGAGAGGTTCAACTCTGAAAGCAGAGAGACCAGAGACAGAAATCTCATACAGGAGCGAGGTCTGCTAAAAGGATAAGAAATGCTGACGTGTTGTCTTGTAAGAGAGTGCTCAGAGGCCACTTCTGGAAAGCAAACTGGTGTTGGGGAATGAATGCAACCCAGGCTTAAGGTGCCTGATGCTGATTGCTCACAGGATCAGTGCTGGCCAGGATCAGTATAAGGAATCATCTTGCGACACACATCTCTGCACACTCCTAGCACTGAACTGCTTATGGCAGTAGGACTCTGCCCAATGCATCGCTCATTAAATCTCACTATATTTGAGTAAATTAACAAACAAGCCTTCTGCTTTCTAAATTTAAGCAATTCCACCTTACTTGGCTAGACTGAGATATGCTGCGGAGCTTTTCATTTTCACGTTGATGTATTATTCCTTCTCCTCCTTCCTTGGTCCTTTCTAGGCTCCATCCCATGGCCAACATTGTTTTCAGTGATTCTCTAGCAGGCCAACGATAAATTTCCTTTTCCTTTGAAGAAAATAATGTAAAATTTCTCTGTATTTAGCAAGTAGCAAAAACTCAATAAAGGTACTCTGTCCTTTATAAGAGATCACATGCCACAGAAGTAAACAGAATTTGTATATTGTATTTGAAGACATGATATAGTTCTTTTTACATGAGAAAGAAGTTTTAAAACACAAATTTTTTTTTGTTTTATTCTCAGTGGCATTTATTGACAGTGTTACAAATGTGTGTTTCAAACTAAAAGCACTAACTACAGCTACAAACTAAGGTGAGCTCTGGAGCATTAATGCAGTTTGCATCGGAAATATATTCACTGACTCCTCCAGTCCAAAATAATAAAAAATTGGTGGCACTGCAAGTGCTATGAAATTAGTTAGGCAAGTGTACATTTGAACACATCAGCACAAAAGGCCTTTTTTCAGTCTTCCCGTATTTATACCCATTCACAGATACAGAAAATTACTGATCTATACACCTCTTCATATGAATACAGCCATCAGTAAAATACTAGTCCATATTCCAACACTCTCTTGAAAAGTAAAGGAGTTACAGAAAATCTGAGAATCTTTTGTGACAAAGAAAATCCTGAGTATGTCATATCAAGAATTCTCAAATTAACCCAATAAAAGTATTTCAGTTCCTACGATAAATAAGAACTTCTGTGATAGTTAATCTGAGACAATTCAGAACATTCTCTTTGAACTGCTTTAATAAAAAGTCAACCAACAATTCTTCAGCTCCTCTCTGAAGAAGCCAAAGCAATTAACAAATACTGGGAAATTAAACCTTTTGAATCCCTCCTGATTTTTGTCATCTCCATTTTCTGAACAGGAAAAGTGTGGTAAAGAGGGACTTAATTGATTTATCTTGATCACCAAATGAATGATTGCAAAAATATGTAACAATTCAAATTCAACTAGAAGACATTCATGCCTAGTCAAGAAATTTAAATTAAAAATACATTCAAAATAATTTAAATGTTTTTCCCTATTTCCAACTGAAGCATCTCTTACACTTTCATTTTTCCACCATCTTTCTTGAAGGCAAAGTTACCTTCAGATATATTAAAGTACACTTTTGTCTAAATCCCAGGAATTGCTGCCAGTAATTCCTCATCTGTGAGGGCCTGATAACCCTAAGCTATTGATACTTGGAATACAAATTGGGCCAGGGCTAGGAAGACTGCCTAACAGATAAAAATTATATAATCTGTGTAAGATTAACTAAACAATGATTTTAGCATAAAGATGTTGCTATTCTTAACTGTAAGAATTCTAGATTTCCTCTCTTCCTTTTATAGCATATATTTGAAATGGGATTTTAAAAGTACACAAATAAATCCACTTTTTATTAACACAGCTAAAATTTCTTTTATTACCTTTTCAGTTAAAGTTTTGAATGGTCTTATTAATGGGTGCGTCTTCATGTTTTCATCCAGTGAAACACCATATTTCCATCCACTATTGGTCTGAAAAAAATAAATATACTGAAATAAGATGAGAGCAACATAGATGAGTAACATCAAAGTGGCCAGTTTAGTTTCTCATACTGAACTGCTCATCTATTCCAATAGCTACTTGGTGCCACAGAAATTTCTGTTAAAAAAGTACACTTCTATCTGTGGATACATCGTAATAAAATAAGGCCCAGACAGATTAGATGTCATCTATGAGCAGCAGGTCTCATGCAACCAGTTCTGAGTCTAATACATATTGGACCTTTTCAAACAGACTCATGCAGTAAGACAGTACTGGCTAAGGCAAAACGTGTCTCTATTCTCTGGGAGGCTAAAGCCAGTAATACAGAGAAGAAAATGTTAACAGACCAGGCATTAAAAAACGTAACTTAAATGAATCCTTTACCTTAAACAATGCTAACTGAAATATACGGTTTGAGATTTATATATGTATATTTACATATCCGTATATATGTATACCTTTCTGTACGACTTTGCATACATAGCACCACACACCAGAATTGTTATTTCTACATAGCTCTTCTATGAAATTACTATTTATTTGTTATTAATTGTTATATAAAATTACTTAACTCCACTTTTATATTATTCCTTGAATAAAAGAGGTTTAAAATTCATACTTGGGTTAAATGCATTATTCATATCCAAACACTTCCAACATAATTATCAAAAACTGCAACTCCATCAAACTTCATTTTGCTCAAATTTAACTCTAAAATTTATATTTATTAAAATTAAAATCTATTTGCAAATGTAACACTGAAAAAGCCTTTATTAAATATTTTACTGTACCTCTAAAAAGATATGAAAAATCACTTAGTATATGCTGTCTTATAGCTATTTTGAAGCAGATAACAGAAACACAATACAGGGACAGAGCACTTGGAAAATTATAGAGGAAATCAATACATAATAGTCTTCTTAATGCTAAAAAAGAAAGAAAAGCTATAACTACATTTTCTGAGATGAAAAAAGGACATTATACTTTCCAGGCAATCTCTTAGATCACAGAGCTGCTGCAATAAAATAGAATTTCTGATTTCCAGACAAAAAACATCACTACCAAGAAAAATTAAGCTAAGTTTTATATATTCTTACTTAAAAAAAACACCCAAACAAAATCAAGTGCCACTTTTTCATTCCCCTCAAATCTTTACCCTAATCAATTCTTCCGGCTTTGAAAAAGCAGCAAATTTCAATGCATTTTCTAGAGCAAAAGGTTTCTTCCACATGTCCCTAAAGACATATGCAGACATTAGTGTACTCCAAACAAGGGCCTATCAGTTAAACTGTCCAGTCTTTCTTTCAATATTCACCCCATTATTATTTATGAGTCCTTTTCTGACTGCTGCCAGTCTTAAAATAATTCCTACCTTTTCAAAGGCCCATTTATCATGGGAATGTTCAGCATACTTGCTGACAATATACTCCAGCTTTTCAGGAAGTACAAGGCTGTAAACAAAGGGGAGTATGGTCATTCAATCATCAGTTACTACTGTCTGATTTATGAAAAAAAGTCAGTCTATATAGCATTAATCAAAACACTTCACCTCCAGATGAAGACAACACATTTGGCTTTGCAATTCCATTTTCTTTAGAAGAAATGCCACAAAACAAAGCAGAGATTTTTGGCATTTACAGGCAATCTTCAAATACATAACAGTTGCACTTATTAACAACTCAAATCACAAGGAAACAACCAAACGTGTTTCACCATAACCTATAGGTATTTGTCTTGATAATTCTTAATACAGGATTGTATTAGTATGGATGTTTCACTTTGCATAATGATGGAGGTGTAAGACTTCAATAGTAAGAGTCAACTAGTGATACTCAGTTCTTCAATATAAAAGTATTAGAAATCTGTATACTAAAAGCACAAGATTACTAGGAAGGCCAAGTATCTATTAAACAACCCTACATGATCAGGTTGCTACAGATGAATTCTCAAAACTAGAGTGAAGATTTTATAAAAATCGGGCAATAGGTCAACTGAATCACCAGATTTTGATGATCTTGCTCCATTTTTCATAAGCACGCTCTAAATAATAACAGTATCGAATGTACCACAGGTGTATGTGTCCCAAACATTTGAACTACTGGTTAATAGGGTACATAATAAGTACAGAATTTACTATGTACTCTGCAGATATAGTGTGGAAATATTTAACATCTTTACAGTGTGAGAAGAATATGATTTAAATTCAGTAACCAGGATATGTACCAGTGAAGTGTTTGGCAGGAAGCAAAAATCTCTACACTACATCTGAAAGATACTAATGCCATTAAAAAGTCAGTCACCAGCCAACTCTTCCTACAGAGGGAAAAAATATTGATAAGGAACAGTACAAAAATATTTAAGGAAAGGAAATCACTATGATTTACATGACTCACTTTGCTGTGCTGACAGGTTTGGGATCAAAGTTTCCTTCTGGATCCACTGAAGTCTGCTTTTCCAAAGTTGACTTAATTCGTGTATCTAAATAATCGGGAGGCAAGGCACCAGCTATAGCACTTAGACAAGGCAAAGCCATTCGAAAGAGCTCTGGATCATACTTCTGCAGGAGAGATAGGAACTGGTTGGAAAATCCAACAGAGAAACATGTAAAATGTTAGTGAAAACCAAGCAGCCATACGTACAAATATTAGAAGATGCAAACAAACAGTAAAGCACATTTAAAAATTAAGCACAGAGCAAAATTATTGCTGCATGACATGTATTTTCCTTGCTATCAGCTTGATACATCTTTAAGATAACTCAAATTAACATAAGAGTATGTTGACACTTGTATAAGTATATGCAATACAAGCTCTTAAGCTTTCTTAGGGCCTTATGCCTACAGAGATTCCTCATCTGCAAAATGGGTATAATGATATAGCTTTAAAAAGTTTTAAGATCTACTGATGAACATTACAGTGCAAGAGTTTTATGCTATTATAATTATTTAATTAAATTTTACTCCGATAGCACAGGCATCTTTTTGATGTTATGACACAAGAACCAATCAAGCATTTACAGAAAAAAAAATTTATACTACAAAAATATTAGAATATTAGAAACAGAAGGACTATATGGTTCTATAAGTCTGAATGGTCACTTTGTGTCAAGAAAATGATAAAGAACAATTTTAAGGTCCATTGAAAATACTTGCTGATAAAACTATACGTGAGGCTTTAACTTCTAGTTTTGTTGAAACATTCTGTAGTTTGTAAGGCACAAGCAAAACAAGTGAGATCATAGAGTAAATTGCTTCCACTGAATAGCTGGAAGCCATGAAAATACCAAACTTGTAAATATCTCAGTAGAAAGTAGCACAATGGAGAATACTGTAGCTCAGCAGATTTACAAAACCATTTACATAAAAATGAAAATGCTATAATAGAGGGCCACCAAAATTGGCAGAAACATATCTTCATTTATCTGTAAAAAGCTAAGACATGCTAATTGGAACCATTTCATTGTATCGGGTCCTTCTGACACCCTTTGCACTTGTGACAGCAATAAGACAGAGGTAAATGTCACTAACATCAAACACAAAGAAGGCTTAAAAATTTTAGAATGATGCAGAGACCATGGTCATTATCATACTATAAATCCAAATGCTTAGGGAAAGAGCCACCTAAACATACTGATTAGAACTCTAACATAAATTCAGTGAGATGCAATGCAAAAGTTTGTTATTGCTCCATTGTGAGAACGTGATTTTTGAGTCCAGTCAAGTACAAAAAGTATTTACTCAGCAAGGAATTTCTCCTATCAGAAATGCCACTTTTTCTTACTTGTAGAAAAAATAAGTAAGCGACAAAATCCCAAAATCACACTTGGCAACAGGAAAATGCAAAAATGGTGGACCTTCATATTTCTTAAGCTGGGCAATAACCAGAAAACTAAGCTGGGCAAAAACCAAAAAAACCAGAAAATATAAGTGTATGTTTAAAAAACAATGCGCATTTACTATGCATACACAATTTGACACAGATACACATATATTTCTTAAAATCAGTTTTATGTCAGTAAAAATATTTTTTAAAGTTTAGTAAAGCTAAGATGGGAAAGGAGACAACACTAACTTGTTAGTGCAGCAAGCAAACTGCCTTATGACTAGTGTGAGCCTATATAGCTATATCAAAATAAAGATCTGACATTTCATTAGTTTGGAGAGAATCTTTCAAGATTCAATTTTTCATTAGAAAGTTACTTCATTAAAAGCATTCATTGCCGTATCTCCCCTATTAGGTGAGATAATTGTTAAAATAGGCACTTTATACTCTTGGTACATCAAATTACCATTGGCATGATTTTATTGTCATCCCATACTGTAATGTGAATTACAGTCATTACCTTATGAGACAAGGAATCAAATATTCCCCAGAAAAGTTTCTCAGTTAAATGTAATTCTTCTTCTGCTGCAATTCCATAGCTTCCCATTCCTGAAGGCAGACAATAATATTTCCAGCACTGCTCATAGTGATTTGTCAGAAGCTAGATTTTCAAGAAAATAAAATTGCACATAAAACATTGGTATTTAACAAAATAACATACTGGTTAGTGAAGTCTGAATTGCCAGTATCTTTTTAAGCAGTTACACAAGTAGTATTAGTATTTTTTTCTCTCTCTTCATTTCTAATATTTAATTTTTTCTTCTTTTCCTTTTTGGGAGAGAAGTAGTACCCACGCTGTGAAAGTTATTAAGCCTTTATTATCCCCCTCTGCCGGTGGGATTCTCAGTGATGACCGTGAGTAGCAATAATGCAAAATTTCAGGATTATCACCATTTGAGTACAGATTAGCTCACAGGACAAACACAGAGATAACTGAATGTGTATAAAACAGGACACGATAGGTTCTGATAAAAAATTTTACAAATTCCAATTGATTTTACTTATGTCATTTGTAGTTGATGGCCTCAGCATTATTCAAAACATTGCAAGACACCTGCAGTACTCCCTTTTAGCCATGCCTGCTCATCTCTGGAAAAACCTATGGAAAGAACTATTGTACAATCTGTAACATACCAGTTAAAGGGTTAGCATATATAATAATTGTTGCACTTTCCAAATAATTTCAAATTTCTATGGATTTCCTCTTTAGAACGAAAAATTCCTACCCATGGGAAACTCTAAAATTCCTTTGGCATCAGACTAGAATCTTGACATTTTAATTTTTCCCGCAGTTTTGTTTAGGAAGGGAAAATAATAACAAAAAATCGAAATCAAACACTCCCTCTTTACCAGATTTTTGCTCCAAAACTACTGGTGCTCCAGAATATGTCTGTGAAATATGCCATAAAAAGACCTGCAGACTAAGGTCAGGCTCTTTTATCCAACAGGAACAGGAGGCAAACCTGATAGAAAAATTCTAAATAAAAGTTGCTTATCATCTCACAATTGTTATTCTCTATTTACAGAACAAAAAAATGGGTAAGACTTTGGTTAAAGATTGCTCAAAAATAAAAGGTGAACAATGTTCCCTGTATTCTATTCTCTGCAGATTTCACTCGAAGTTTATTCCTGGACTATGCATCCTACCAATAGTTATCATAGTTCATAGAGTGGAAGAAGAAATACCAAGATTACACTAACATTTAATTTGACACTATCAAATACTCTTTTGTTGAAGCAGCAAAAAAGTCAACAGTTCACTGAACTAAATCGCATAATCAACTTACTATGTACTGTTTGCATTTGGCAAGACTTTTCAAACCTTTAATCATTATATTCAATTCTAAAGACTTTATGAAATAATAACATTATTTTCAATTCAGAAGTGATTTCACATTGCTTCACCCTGCCCTATTCTGTTTTTAAAAACATGACGATGACAGATTATTGTGAAATAAGTTTTACACTGAATGCATGTACAGAAAGTAAAGAATTTACCTTGAGAGGCATTTTACAGTATTCATTGAGTAGGGGCACATCAAAAACTAGCCTTCTCAACAGCTGCTGTAGCATAGAGGGTCGTAAGTGGCTGTAATTTAAAAAACAAACAAACAAAAAAAACATGTTCCTACTAAAATTCATACAAACGAGTGGAAATAAAAAGTAAAAACTGAAATCAATTTATGTATTGGAATTCAAATTACTCATTTAAAGCATTTTTAAAAGTCAATGGTAGATGTTTAAGGCATCTCACTATGCCTCATCTCTATATAAGAGGATATAGCACAGAAAGATGTGCTATATCTGAACTGTCTTAAGTGAGCAGACAACACGTTTGATTATCCCACATGACAGCAGAGGGAAGGGTGTTGTGTTTTTTTCAGAATACATAGAGGGGACAACCTAAGCAAAACAGAATTTTATCCTAACAGAACAGTTTCTGATATGACATTAAAAAGCAACAAAACACTCCTAACTAAAACTGATCTGGGAAATATATTATGATTATTCTTACAAGAAATAAATCTCAACTGGAGGACTGAATAAGTTACCCAGCATTTCTTTTCTAGCTATTTAATGTCAGTGATCTATAGACTCAAAATCTATGTAAAAATGCTCCTTTCGTATCTCCCCCGTCATCTGTTTTTCAAGCTGAAGATTGCTGGTCAACTAAGCTGTTCCAAAGGAGCGAAGTTATTTCTTATCTTGATCCCTCATTAGGTTTTCCAAGTCTTTTCCATTTCTACTATACCCTCTTTTTGGCAGGTGTCCAGCACTACGCACAAACTGAAAATGCACACTGTGTTACTAATTTCACGGTGCAGTGCACAGACAAGTAGCACTACAGCTTATCTCAAAGATCAAGAACTATGATTCAGATGGCAAATCTACATTTCAATTCCTGATATAACTTCTGTGCTCAGATCAGGTTTAGGATCAGTTTTAGTATTTGGAGTTCTTTTTTTTTTATAACTGTGGCCGAGGTTCTTCAAACACAATCAGAAATATGAATGTGTTGAACCCTTAAATCCCCAACACACACAAGTCTGTCAGACTTGCCAGAACACTTTTGGAAATTACTGGGGGGTTGTTTTTGTTTTTACAAATAATCAGCATTTATCCTCTACCACCATATCAACATGACAGCTTGTATAACGCAGTACCCATAATGGAAAAATGAAATCTATTTTCTCTTAGGAAAAAACCCAATCCTATCATGCACTCTGGTTATTTATTTAACGCAAGAATAAATTAGTTCTACACTATATATAAAGAAAGAAAATATTAAAACATATACTGCAGAAAATAAATCAATCTGTACACAGGTATCATACATACTGGCAAATAGCAAGCAGGCATTCTTCAATAGTGTCCCTTTGTGCTTTTGTAAGGGAACGTCCCTTGGATAACCTGTATATTGTGTGAAGCATGGAGTCAACCAGAGAGGCATGATGCTCTGTTCCAGAAAAGAGGGGAGCACATCTTTTGAGTAATGGAAACACAGCTGTGCAAATATATCTGTTCAGTGCGAGAGCTGCCTCTGTGGTACTTAGAGAAACCTGTATGAAGCAGTAAATGATTGTTAGTATTATATGGAATAAAGGTTACTATATAGGAAGTTTATAAAACATACTAATGAAATGTTCAAGTCTCCTTAGCAGCTGGGTGCTAACCTAATATTTTCAGTATACACCTGAAGAGAAAACCAATTTTTTTTTGAACTTGAGAAAATCCAGTTCATCCACTTATCTCCTATCTCTTGCCCCAATGCACTCTGAACAAGTAGAAGCAAAGAACAAAATACAATTTTTTTCTTTATATAGGCTAGCAAAAACCAAGAAACATTAAGTAGCCCTTTTCATTTCACTTTATTTCCTCATACCTCCACATATATGAATTTTCAGTGTAATTCTTGGAACCAGACATGAAACTAAAGTAATCATCAGGCCTATTACAGTATATCCAATGTACTTACTGTATAATTAATGTAAGCCTGTATTAAAAGTTTTAAAACTATATTACACTGTTGGTTTATAAGGTGGTACTGAATGCTTATGATCAGACTTAAGCAGTAAAAATTAATAGTAACTGAATTGTTACTGCTTGTGTTGATAGTGAGCTTATATTACTCTTAAAAAAAATAATAAAGCTGTTTTGACTTGGAATTCTGTTTCTAACATTTAAAGAGACTATACTGAGACACCGCGTCTAATCTCCACAGCCAAATACTTACTGTATCCAAAGAGGCAGAGGCTCTTAAATCTGGTAAAAATCCAACTTCCAGCAGGTGAAGGAGGAAGCTTTGGTCCTTAATACCATAGACACGGTCCAAGAAGAGTACCATGGGTGCTTTATGATCAGGACAGAAATTTGCGGACATGTCTGGCTCATTTACTGTGCCATCTATAAAAATATATAATGCATTTTTTTGTAGTCAATAATTGATAAAACAAGAAACAGCAAGACAATGAAAGACACTATAATTACGTTTAATGTGTAAAAATCACATGTTCAACGAAAATGATATTCCTGTTCAGTTTTCTTATACGCTGAAAAAGAATACTAAGGTTTTATTGTTTCAAAAACTCTATTATTTTGCAATTTATTAACCTTTCACTCTTAAATGAAAACTTAAGAATGAATGACAAAGTATTCTACTTGTTTCCTTACTATTATGAAAAATGATTAAACGATAAATAATAAAAATATATAGTAACTGTGAAGAAAAAGAAGGTTAAGAATTTTAGGTTCATTATACATGATGCTGAGTTTGGAACTGACATTACAAAGAGATTCTGAGGTCATCACTGAAAGTCTGTGAAACCATCAACTCAATGTGTACCAGTGACCAAATAAGTCAACAAGATAATGGGCACCATGAGAAAAAGGTGTTCAGAACATGACAGAGGTTATCATTTTGCTGTGGAAATTAAGAAGAAAATTAATACATAAACCTACTGAAGAAAATTAATACATAAACCTAACTACAGTGTGCCCGTATTATCAATACAACATGCTCAAATCTACTGTACATCCCATATCTGCTTTCCATATCTCAAGACTGCAGAATAGAGATAGCTAAGGTACACAGAAGGGTAAATAAATGATTCAGGCAATGGAGCAGTTATCTTATAATGGGAGACTAAGAAAAGTTGAGATTCTTCAATTTGGGAAAATAAGGACTGAGAAAGGATATACCTGAGATTTAGAAAGTGATTAATGCAGCTGACAAGGTGAATGAAGAGCTGCTATACACCAAATCCCAAAATACTACAATTCAAGGGTGTTAATTAAAATTAGTAGAGTATAAGTTTTAAAAAAGATAGGAAAACAGTGAAGTTTTGGAATCTACTGCCACAGAAATTTGTGGGTACAGACATTATTCTGAAGGGATTAGTTACATTCTTGGGCACCAGGTCCACAAACAGATATTAATGGGCAGTGAGGTACACTCTAATCTTTGCAAACAAATGACTGGATGATGCAAGTGCAACGGAACATCTTCTACATGAAGAGATAGAACCTGTACATCCACTGCTGGAGACAAAGTACTGGGATGGATGGTTCATTAGTGTAAAACTGTAAAGTATTTCTTACGCTCTTACATTCTCTGCTCCATAGGAGAGAGAGCAGTTCTAATTTATACATATCTAATTAAAATCTGAAGAACAGTGCTCTGCTTGTACTCAACTCTAACGAAACTGCTCTATTTTACACCTGAAGCCTTTTGTGACAAAAGATTTTTATAAAAAGATGAACTAGTCTAATAAAAGAATTGAAGTTACCTTTGTTAACTGTTGACAGCTTTAGTGGTATACTTATAATCCCAACCAAATCTTCAGTAGGCACCAGAGATCGAAGGATTGACCTGATTCGAATAGCTTCCCCTTTTCCACTTTGAATAAGCTGTTAGAAAAAGTTTATCAATTAAGAAATTTAATACTGAGTGATGCAAGAATAATTTCCTGAAAATTAATATGATTTTTATCAAACACTGGGAAAAATGCAGAAAAATTCAATTTATCCTAGCACTCTAATGCAATTCCAATTTTCAATTTTCAGCTGATCCTACTTTTGAATCTGTCCTAACTTTGATATCATATCAATAATTTCACAGTGTTATAATTCCCAATAACACCCCCCCGACATGGATAAGATTCCTAAACCAATCTGATGAAGTGATGAAACTGAAAATTTCTGAGAGATTCATGTTACTTACAGAACCTACAGTGCCAGGTTTTGAGCTTGCCTCTTTATACTATGAACAGATGCAAACCTGTCTGATGTATCTCTGCATCTTTCTGTTATTTATATGCAGTAAAAATTTCAAAAGGCATTAACAATGAGGTGACCAATTCCTTTCAACTTCTAACAGAAAGTAGGTATTCACATCCTCTGTCTCTGAAAATCTTTTCTAGTAACTTTCTTAACATGGAAGTACTCTGTCTAGAGACAGCTACGTACAGCTTTACAGCTAATAAAGTTAATAGCTTTGGTAATTCTAAGTAGGGACACTACAAGACAAATTTCTTGCTGCTTCTTGTATTGAGATACATATTACATTTTCAGCTGGATTTATGCTCCTTAAAAATTTTAAATACTGATAAGCAAAATCTAACTAAACACGTCTTGCATGTGGCTGTTATAGGCGTTACAGTCAAAACAGTTATTTTACATATTTTTCCCTGTATTCATGTGGTGTAGATACCCTATTTCAACAGTGCACACAAAAGCAGCTATGTATAACGTTCATGCGAAAATGAATTTTATGGCTTTCCAGAGAACAATAAAGGGCTGGTTTAAGAAATTTCATTGGCGGTATTAATGTGAAACACTAGTAGTTCATCTTTGCTTTGATTCTATAGTCATTAAAAATTCTCAAAATTTTAGATAAATAAAAAAGCATAAGGAATCAAAAGAGCATGATTCTTTATAAACAGCCTGCAGGGAACACATCTGTCTAGATACAGTGGATGTAATAAAGTCCACCTTCTGAAGGGAAGAAACCTTTGAAGAGAGAATAGTTTAGTTAGACATGTACAGTTCTGTTTATGAATCTCCTACATTTTCTGCGCAAGTGACAAAATGAACTTACATGCATTTCTGGTGCACAGCGTCCAAGCAAATCTATGAGAGCTGAGTAAAATGACATGATTGCATTGCCCATGTGCACAATCTCCTCTTCCTCCTCCTCCTCATCACTAAAAGGTAAACAGTACCAGTGAGCATTTTTGCTAATGTAAATTTACAGCTCCTCTCTGGAGCTAGATCCATGATCCAGAAGCTATTAATCAGAAATACTAATTTCCCGTGGCTCCAGATTACCAGGTTTTTATCCCTAGAGTAAGCATGCAATTAAACAGTAATAACTGACTTCACATGACACTTCTATATTTGTCTTTCACTTTACCTTAGCTTCACTCCACAACAGCAGTCTCATTTGCTTTGTCCTTCAGGCTTCTTCTCTTTCATAACTCTTATTCCACTTTTATCTAGCTCATGCTTTATGAATTCCATATGATGACTGCTTGTGGGTGCAAATCTCTAACGCTCTCTATATATAATGCCTTACACAATGGGGCCTATTACCTAGGTATTGCAAGCATGATTAAACCAGCTATTAAATCACTATTTGCAAACAAGCATTCGCATTTACTTACCCTTCTCTTTTATACGCCTGCGAGGGAAGGTCACGAGTAGGGTTCTCTGAGATCCTGATAGCTTCCTGCATGGCTGCCAACAAACCATTTCCTCCTTCTCCTCTAAGATCTGGTCCAAAGCACTCTGGCCGTCGAATAAGGAGCTTGACAACAACACTTGCGTTTTCCTCAACACTTTCACCTGAGAACCAAAAAGCACTATACATATTTTCTCTTGACAAGTCAGAAGATAACTGCATTTTTTTTGATAAATTTTACAAAACATAAACAAATTCTCATACTTATTTTTGAAAACAAAAATGTATCAAGTTAACAGAATTGGATGTGCTTTATCAAAAATAAAAGAGACAGTGGTAGACTTGCCTTGCAAGAGTTTTATTACATTCAACCCAGAAAGGTTCACTTTAGAGAGTTAATTTGCATTTAATGGCAAAGTCTGCTCTCTCTGGTATAAAAGCTAATAGCCCAAGAGGCAAGAAGTGTGTAATTGGATATGGTGGGAAGTAAGTTTTGACTCCAGCCAACCCTTGCAGCCTCTCACTCTCTTGCATCTTCTGCAGGACAGGGAGAAAATAATAGGAAGGTGTGACAACTCAGAGATCAAGATAATGACTGTCTAGTAGAGAAAGCAAAAGCTATGTATGCAAGCAAAGCAAAAAGACAAATTCTTTCACTGCTTTCCAGGCAGATGTTTAGCCAGTTCCTCAAAAGCGGGGCCTCAGCATACATAGTGGTTGTTTGGGAAAACAAGTGTCATAACCATGAATGTCCTCCTCTTCCTCCTCCTTTCCCTGAGCTTTTATTGCTGAGCACAATGTCATGGTATGGAATATCCCTTTGGTCCATCTGGGTCAACTGTCCCAGCTGTGTCCCCTCCCAACCTCTTGCCCACTCTGAACCTACTCATTGGGGTCAGGGGAGGAGAGGAAGGGGCAGAGTGGGAAAAGAAAAACAAAACAGAGGAAGTCTTCACACTGCACAAGAGCTGCTCAGCAACAGTCAAAACACTGGTATGTTATCCACACTTTTAGCCATAAATGAAAAGCACACACTATATGCATTGCTATGAAGAAAGTTAACTCCCTCCAAGTCAGACCTAGTACAGAGCATGAGAGTTATTTGATTTTTAATGGGCCAACTGAAGCAAGGAATGTTGCTTAACATTATGTTCTCAGCACTTCATCAGTAGAAAACTCTTCTCAGACTTTAAACTCCTCAATATGACTAATGAATAGTAAATTGCATTTTAGGTTAAATATACCTAGAATAAAATCTCACGATTCAACTGCATGTTTAAATATTACTTAAGTCATCTGCTTGCTATTGAAAGCATGAAATTGAATACTTCATCTTTTCTATACAGAAAAATCACATTAAAATCAGTTTTAAAGGTCATGGCTTGCTTGAAACAACCCCCTTTATAACAGCTCTGTGTGGAAAAATATATGTATATTTGAAAAGGGAAAAGAGTGGGTTTAACTATTGTATAAATTCAGTACAGGCAGACGGGTTGCAATCTAGGTGCTTGCTAAATAAAATTAATTAGGAAAAAGAATTTTCATATAAATGAACTCCTTGTATGTAATCGACTGCTTCATAAATTGCCATTAGTGGTGTGTGCAAGCATGTCAGAAATCATATTGAGTCAAAAGGTCAGCTTATGGTTAAATGAACCTGTTTAGAAATTCACAATGGCTACCTTGTAAAAACACTGATAATCTGTAGGAAGATATGAAATTAATGGGACATATAGGAAGAAAATAAGTTACAGAAAACCAAACAGTTCACAGTAACAACTTGTGATGTTAGTAGCTTGGATCATCAGTATCTATATTTTACACACAAGCTACAATACTAAACCAGCACAGAGATGCAAATTTATATTAAACTGAATATTACAGCTTTAGGAGCCACCAAAAAAGTAGGATTAGAAACTCTGGTTTAGCTGAGGGCAGCAGTGATACTACCAGGAAGTCCAAGTTAACAGAAGGCAATGGGTAAATGAGATAATTCAGACTGACTGGCTCTAAAAGGAGCAGCTAAACACTTTCAACATGTCAGTCTTGTACTTTTCCCACTTAAAACACTGGTATGATTTTAATGCAGAACCTAGGACGAGAGGAAATGGCCTCAAGCTGCACCAGGGGAAGTTCAGATTTGGTATTAGGAAAAAATTCTTCACTATCAAGCACTGAAGAGGCTGCCTAGGGAAGTGGTTGAGTCACCATCCCTGGAGATATCTAAGACATGGAGATGCAGCACTTGGGGATGTGGTTTAGTGCTGAACTTGGCAGCATCAGAATTAGATTTACAGTTGGTCTCAATGACCTTAAAAGTCTTTTCCAACCCAAATGATTCTGATTCTATATCCTAACTACTGACTTTACACAGATTCATTAATTCTTTCTTCCTTTCTTTCTCCTTTACATTCACCTTATTTTCATACTGCAGGGAAAAAGTAGGATTTTAAATGTTAAAGTCAACAATTTTAGTTTCATTTGTTTAAAAACTTCTAAGTGAAGATTTTTAAAAGGAAGCACATATCAGCAACAGCCTTTTTCTGGTAGTTTTGATTTAAGTAAGTTTCTTTCCTTCACATTCTAAAGCACAGAGTACCAAATTAATCTTTAATGTTGCTCTACTGAAGTCAACAGAATTTTATCAAGAATTAATTAGTTTACATCTTCAATTTTATATTTCTTGTACACTGCATTTTCCACTAGAATCTATTTCTGACTTTTTCTGAGGGAAGCCAAATTTCTGGATATAGCTTTAATATCTTGCAGCTTCCTCTAACTTACCACACAGGCCATGTTAATGAAGAATTTTATTTGAAGAAACCGAGTTATGCTTCGTAACTTCAGGGTTCATGGGCCAGAATCAAAATTCATTCATGGGTTTACATGAATGTTTGTTGCTTTTATGTCAACAAACCAAATATTTTACTAATTTCTCTTTGTAATTGTCCTCTCAAATAGAGGACACAGAGAAATTAGTAATCAAATTTTCAAAAGCGCTGTCTCCAAAACTGTCATAATGAGAAACTTCAAAACCCCAACCATAACTGTTTTTCAGAAAAACAGCAGCTGAAACATTTGAAACTAAGTTCTGCTGACTAGCAGTCCATTCCAGCAAAGTTTACTCTTTATACTATATAAACTATCACAATTAAGATCAAAATTATTTTCTTCTAATTATACAGAGACCTGTTAATGTTTATTTATAAAACCAACAATGGAAACAATGACTTGTTCTTCGTTTCTTACATCATAGCAGTTTTGCAGCTCTCAATAGCTACAGGCTTATCAACTAATGAACATACTTCAGGTATGTTTACTGAACTGAAAAGCATGTTTACTGTTTCTGTTTCGGGTATTATTTGCTAATTTTAGACCAATAGTATGTGAATAGAACAGCCAAAATCTAAAAATTAGACTGCTGAAAATTATTTCCCTTCTGGCTGTCACTAGCCATCCTTTAAAACACCTTCCATATGGGCAAACCAGATAGGTGTTGAATAGACAAATCTTTTGATCTTATCTAGTCTCTAATCTAAATTACTAGTTTGATGAAAAAAACCCACATGGAGTATGTTTTTTGTTTAGTGGCATTCAGATAATCTAAATATGACTTTAGCATCTTTGTTTCATAAACAAAAGGAAATTGCCCACAGAAGCAGGTATAAGATAGTTACCGAAACAGAAGATTTTTTTTCTTTTCTTAAGACATCAGATTTAAGTTACACTCTCAGGGTACTTTACAAACATTGATCCCTCGGACCTATTGGAAATTTTTGTAATGTTTAATTATAAAACTCTAATCTCTCATTGGCTAAGAAAGGTCTAAAATCAGTGCTCACTGGTTATGTTTATAACTAGCTTATGTGTTATACGTAAATACAAGTTTATTTACTGAATAAAATCCTAGTATCATTTGCTACCTTAACAGGTTACTGTACCAAACTATGCAACTTGCAAAATGAGTAAGGAAAAAATGCAACTATGAAGATCCAAAAAATTACAATAAGTAACATATACAAATAATATTGTATTTGTAAAGAGAACAGTATGCATTAACCTCTCTTTGTCCATTAACACATTTTTATGGTTAGAAAAGTGATTTTAAGGAAACCTTATGATGGAATTTGCATGCCAAGGAATTACACTTACTGTTAACAAAAACTGCAAATCTTAAGAAAGACAGGTAACGTTCCCCCTCTATTGGATTCCATCCAATGTCTGGATATCCTTTAGCCAGCAATACTGGACAACTCTGCAGGCCACAACCCGCCAGGTAGGTAACGACCTACAATACAGAAGCAATCATTTATTCATGTGTTTAGAAACACGTTTCTGAAACATATGTACAAAAAGAAACTTAACAAAGTCATTTCTTTTAATAACAAGGTTTTTATATACCAGGCGTTCCAGTCAATAGTGGTGTGTCCCAAGGGTTGACACTAGGGAGAATACTGCTTTATTACTGTCTTCATTAATGACAGGAAACAATGCATTCTCAGCAATTTTGCAGGTGATACAAACCAGACAGTTGTTCTCAATGTTACCTTTATCTAATTAATATATTCCTGTGCTATCTCACACCATTACCATTTATATTCTTGTCTCTGTCTTCTCCTAGCTATCCCCATCATACATCCATTTATTTCCATTTCCCAGCTTTTCCTCTCCCACAACACATGCTGATCAAAAACACCCCCACAACATCACAGGATTCTCCCATACTGCACAGAGGCTTTGCCTGTGCTAAGATATCATTTAAGTACTTAACAGTTCTCCTCCATTTATATTAAAACTGCCTTCTGTTCTCTGTTTCACAGTGCTGTGCCAGCACATATCAGTTCCTTTCATTGCTTGCCTGCTCTTCTGTGCACCCATTTTCCATGTTTTCCTTCCTGGGAACACAGAGAATTCCATGTCATTTTTTTGATCCTTTTACCCACCATTTCTAGTTCATCCTGCCTCTCCTCACATTTCCCTTTATTCCTAACCACTGCCAATGACCTGAGTCCCAGATGCAGTTTCCTACTGCATCCTACTGCAATCCTGTTCTGACTACTTCCCTTCTTCAAATACCCGCTCTTCTATTCTCTTAGCTCTTACCTCCATCCCCATCAATCTCTACAGCCAAAAGACCAGCTTCCTTTCTTCACATTCTCAATTCTCAAATGTGCTCCTCCCCTAACAAAGTTTCCTGATATGCCTTTCTCCTGTTTCACATCTTTTTGCTTGTCATCCTTTCTAACTTGTAACAATAGCAAAAGGATGCAGAAGACAGAAATAAACCTCTGTTGCTGTGATTCCCACTAAGGGTAAAGTGTAATCGGGGAAAATATTGCTCAGTCCATCTTACCTTGAGACAACACATCCCTAGAAGAAGTATTTCTGAGAAGATCATATACAAAAAATTACTATGACCAAACTTGCCCTTTTTACCTTCTAGCACAAGTACACTATTTAATAAACAGGTAAACGGGTCAGAGTGATCAGTTACCTTATCGAGATCTGGTTCCTCCAATGCTAGTGCAAGCTCATTGTTGTCCATCACAGAGGCCGCTGCAACATCTAATGGTGTCGAACCTCTCATTGAAGGAAACGCTACAGAAAGTTAATAAATAATAATTAAATTCATTTTGCAGTAATCACAACCACGCAGCAGAGGGCAGCAATCACACTGAAATCTAGAACATAAACACATTAATATGTTGTATGGCTTTCTTCAATCAAGAACATATTTATCCGTTTTGAGTAATACTAAAATAATTTTTTTTTTTTTCTGACTTGACATCCATATCTATAAACATAGTCAACTACACTGGTTTTAAATGAAGATGAAGAAATCAGTATTAACAATATAGCAAATAAGAGGAATATTATATTTAACAAAGCAACAGGTTAACTAATTCTGCACAACCCAATTTAAGATTAAGATTTAAGACTAAAATATGCCTATATTCAGCTAAAAGATACATTTTCAATCTTTGGTATTTTTTTCTTGTAGTCTTATCCCATTTTCTGTGCTTAATATGGGCAAGTACAGACATCGAAATGGTCACCATGAACAGCTAAAGCACTGTGAAATCATGCACTATCTTGTCTTGCTATACCATATTAATATAGCCATCTATCTAGATGAGAACACAAGAAAATTTTCCTTGTGTTACAAAATCTAACACATTTTAAAAAACATACGTAAAGTTAACTTTAAAAAACGTATGTTCAGTATTCCAAAGAAAAATACGAAATACATATCAGTGGACTAAACTTTACAGGGAATGGAAATGAAATCAAATGTAACAGGAAAGCACCATAAAGGGTTAATTTAATCTTAGATTTCTGATCACAATCATTTTGAGTGGAAAAAAAAGTCAAACTGTATGGATTTAATACTAACTTTTCCAAGGTATTTAAAAACACAGTTTTAGGCTATTCTATTTCTAATAATATTTACAACCACATAAGGATGAAAGAATATGGATAAAAACCAATATGAGTTAGAGGCGAAACCACAAAGTGGCTTAAGCTTCAAGGAGGCTTTATCACACGCTTCAGCTTGCTATAGAAATTAGATACTAGTCTTGTGGTATCACAGATCTTCCTGGTCTTGCTTTTAGCTGTTACAGCCACATGCCATACCCAGTCCGACGCTGCTGTTTTCCAGTAAGTAACTAAGATGCTCAAACATGGCCTTTTGGTTTTGACGACTAATGCGACAGAAGTAGCACAGGAATCGACAACAGCTTGCCACCATCTTAGGAAAAATGATCTGCTGAAGAAGAAAGTTGACAAAGCAGTGAAATATGTTAATTACCAATCTGTCCCAATGCTTCTCCCTTCACTCCTAACAAGGAAAGTATAGTGAAGTTACCAAGGTGATAAGCAGCTGGCACCTGCTTTGCTTCTCACTTAAGAAAGGACACACATTTCCTTTTAACTTTTGCATTCATTAGGCCATAAGGTTTAAAATGTTGAAAAACATTTTGCAGAGGACTATAGGGAATATATAAGGGGAAAAAAATGGAGAAATCATTCTCATCAAAGCAATTTGCTGACTAGCAAATGCAATTATACAAAAACTCTATTTTAGCAGCATTACGGTAACAAGCTCAACACCAAATATTAGGTCATAGCAGCATGTTACTCGCTAAAACCTTACTGTGATAGAAGTCCTGAAAGCGTGCCCAAGTATTTTCTGGGATACGCATTTCACCAATGAAGTACTTTTCCAGGATTCTGTTAGCCAGTACTGGCAAAATACTTCCAAAGAACCGAGATACCTTCAGCGACACCATATTCCACAGATGTCCTCATCTATTTCTGACTCATTTATTAACAGCACAGCTGGAAAAAAAGCCTAGCATAAATTTTCTTCAGCTGAACTGACAACATTTTACCTTCTCACTGTTCCTTCAGGGAAGTGTGAGCTGTAACACTTGTTATAACACTTGAGACACTACGTGTCTCAATACAGCTTCATGATAAAATCACTTAATCCAAGAAGCTGGAGATCTATCTTAAACCATCTGCTGCCACAATCTAGGAAAACCAATTCCTAAACCAAAGACTACATTGCACGGTGGCTCATCACATCTCCTGAAGCTATAACACTGAACAGAAAGAAATCAAGCTGGAAAGAGAAAATTAAAGGGAACATACTAACAATCTATCTGTCAGCAAGTTGCTTGAGAGCAAGCAAAGTAGTGTTCAGTGCTTGATGCCACCATTATACTTGAACAATATAGAAGGGACGCACTAGACAAACCTTTTGAATTTCAAATGAGTATATAAAACCATAGCTGACCAAAATCATGAGGCATAAGCAAAGAGATGAAATAAGCCCAATTCACTTCTGACTTTCTTCAGTAGCCTAAATGTTCAGTTAGGCTTCTCAAAATTTATGCCACTCTGCCTTTAAACTAATACATATATATTCAAGCATAATGCCAAGAAATGGGACAATAAAACTCTGCAATAAAATTACTGCTTAATTGAAGTATTCGAACATTCAAAATTTAGGTGGTTTTAGTCTCTTATTGTAGTTTATTGCTAATAAAATGAAAAGGTATATCTTCCCATCAGAGCTACACCTCCCATAGATGTAGGTAACGTATATATTTAATTTAAAATGTGGATAAAACCTTTTAAAGTCCTATTAAAAGATAAATGAAATACCTAAAACCTCTCTCTCATTTTTTAAAAATCACGTCCTAGAATGCTGGGCTTCTCTCTCAAGTAGCATGAAAACTGTTCGATTTTTAACACTAATCAATTGGACAAGCAAAATCTACCTTACATGAGGGATATCTGGTTTTCTTCTTGTATTTATTCTTAAAAATACTTGTGAAAAGGTTCAAAATGCAAAACACACACTAAAATTACAGTGAAATTACCTGAGATTTATCTCCTCCAAGCACATTCACCATCACATCCATAACAGTCTCATGCATGCCCAAGACTCTCATTAAGTTAGGATGCTGATAAAACACCTTGTTGTTCATTATATCCCTAAAATGGAAGAAAAGGCAACAATGTGTTTTTAAGAAACACAGTTTTAATTTAAATCAATGATGCATCATCAGAGATTTCAGAAATTTCCGTTCACTGTAATAAGATAATTTAAAATTCTTAGATTTCAGCATAATACAAAACCAACTGACAACTAAATACATTTCAGTATACTGTCATTCCTCTAATTTTCATGAATTCTATATAATAAGAATCTAAACTTTTAAATGAGTTCAAAACAGCATTTCTTCATCTTTAAATTGTTCTTACCATCTGTTCTGTTTAAAGAGAAAATGTATTCTGCAAAGATTTAAGTGGAAAAGAATATATTGCCATGTTTTAAGTAGAGAAAAGGGATCACAAAATCCGAATCTAACATTTCCTCTGCAGTAACACTTCTTATTTAATTTTCACAGTTCACAAAGTAGAAGACAATAAATACACTTAATATTCAAGGTTATCTGTTAAATGTGTTTCATCAATATTTACAAAATTACGACCATCTGTCAGAAGATGTAAAATGGCAGATAGTCCCCTTAAATAGGAATATTTTAACATTTTCAGTCTGCCCACCATCCTCTCAAGATGTTCTAGAATTCACTCTATTGGTTTCATAACCCAGAACACATTTTATGTGTTTTGATGGGGAATCCAAGGATTCTAACATTTTTAGGTCTCCCTGTTAAAAACAAATGGCAAATGACAGACATCATGACTGCTTTAAAGAAATACAGAAAACCAGGAATGAAAGATGACTTGTAATCAGCACCTCTGGAAAGAGGGCTGCACACATGCTGAGTTTAAAACCAAAACTTACCTTTCATCTCTCCTAAAATTCTCAGAAGCTTTATAAACTCAGCATCAGAGACAAATTAGGTAATATTGTCGCATAATAATTAACGTGTTTTTACCCTGATGTGCTCAGTTCAACTGTAGAAATTCATCTTTGCAATTTTTACAGAACAATACAATTTTTTGTCAGTGAAATAGTAATGATATTGAAAGATCCTTACATCTGTTGTAAAGGACAGACTTGTTCAATGTTCTTAATGTGAGACAAATACAGTTCTCAGGTAATCATACTACCATTGTCTCTCTTTTTAAATACACCATTTTAATTTAAGTAATTATTTTCTGTGAATGTTTTTTTCCTTCCTAGATTAAATGATCTAATCTGGCAATTATTCTCGTAAGAGAAGTAACAGACATGGAGACATGCAGCATAACACCACTGCTTAACAGGGGTCATTTCATAGCAAAGATGCAGAAAAATATTTTCACATCAGCAGGCATTACATAAGGGCAATTACTTATCATTCTACTGCTAAAAAGTATAAAATAAGTAGTCTTCTACATTCAAATACTTTATGTTACCACTGATACTGACAGAATAAATACTAAACAGTTTGAAAAATTCAACAACGCGTTGCCAGTTCTACCTAACTACCTGCACAAACTTTCCAATTAAAAAGATATCAGTAAGTTTATTCACTCATGCATGAAATATAATGTGATCTTTAAGCTTGGGAAAGATGTGGTATTGACACCAATAAAGATTTAAATTACCTGTTTTGTCCGGAGATGCTAAACATATACTTTGATGAAGCTTTAAGCATAGGCTTAATTGTTTTCTTTACCTGAGAAAATACCTTAGTTCACAGAAACTTTGACACATTTGATACTGCAAAAGAGATCAGTTGGAGTCATCTTGCAAATATCTATGGAAATGAAAATTTCTGGTACATATCTGCATTTTAGTAGAGCAGTAACTTTCATCCAGGATCTAAAATGGATTTACTAATATAACAAAAAGCTTTCCACAAACTTAAAAATAAAATTGTGCTAGTTACATACCCTAATCCGTTAATCATTAGCAATTCCTCCTCTTTTCCCATCCTGACACTGAGAAGTGAGCGAATCTGGCCCAGTG
This sequence comes from Scolopax mira, assembly GCA_004320125.1. NCBI lineage: Eukaryota > Metazoa > Chordata > Aves > Charadriiformes > Scolopacidae > Scolopax > Scolopax mira. Next base: position 57,971 of record BJBW01005240.1, on the reverse strand, counting down.
CTGCAAGTAGATTAATGGTGTCCTTCACGGAGGCGGCACTAATGGTGTATGCTTTCCTCAGAGCTTGCAGGAGCTCACCGATGCTGTCATATTGCCTACGAAGGAGGGTGTACATAACACGAACTAATTCTGGATCTTGAATCTGATCTTCCTGGGACCAACGCACCATAGTCTGAGATATAAGTTCTTTCAATGTAGCTAAAAGAATAAAATACATAAAGTGCCATTAGGTATTACAACAATAACAAATGTTTAAAGTGTGTATCGTAGTAAAATATTAGATAACAGTAGACAATGAGGCAGTTGTAAGAGAGCAAAGCAGACTGAATAGGATTTTTCAACTGGAAAAATAATTATTAGATCTTTCAACAGAAGTGTGATGCTCTCAAGAGACGGCAAACAAAAGACATCTACTTAGCATTTAAGTCAATACCAGCATTGTTGGCAATGAAAACTTAGTTGATCATAACTCTAAGAATCATCCTTGGAAGCTAAACGTCATATTTAAACTTCTAATTTATCCGTCATTTCTACATCAAGACTTATAAAATAGCACTAAGTGCAGGACAAACACCTTTTCATTAGGAATGACTGAAATCTAATTTTATAATGCCAAAGAAACATCACATTTTTCATGATCATCAGCCTAGGTTTGGAATACAGAAATTGCTAATTAAGTTTTGAATATACAGTTTATTGGCTGATAATTTTGAGTTGGATTACAGCAGAAATATTCCTGAATGTGAGCTCAGCTTGGTAATCTTGTTATGGGGGAGGAGGGAACAAAATCTGTTCTAAACTTACAAAACTGCAAGAAAGGAGGATGAGACAGTCACCTTTTAAATGAAATATCCAATGCAGGGTGGTTTGAGCAGATTTTGATGCCCATTCATTTGATGAATATTTAGCTATTTTGTTGTTCAAACAAAGGATCTACATTGTCTTCAAAAAGATTATCTACCTGGAAACACCTCAGAACTGCATAATGGCACAAACACACTCAGGAGTAGAAGATACAAACTGGCTTAGAATTGGGGAATTTAATCTGTATTTCCCATCTGTTTAGTGAAAGTCACTGTCACTTGGGGATACAGTTTCTAAAAAAATTGTATTGTTTGGAGCTACACGTGCATATTGCTTGAAGCAGTTCTGTTGGATACATTACACATTCAACGACCCTGAAAACAATTATGCTGAGCCCAGAGTTTAAGACATTTACTGAAAATTAAACATGTGTTCCAGTCCTTGTTACAACCAATGTTCATTGAAGATATAAAGTAGAACATGAATAATCACCTTCCCTCTTAAAACAACGCAAGTTTTTTGCATCTATTTCCAGCAACGTTACCTCTTGACTTTCCCAAATTTCTTCCAATGTATTTCATTTAGACAGCCCTATTCTTAGGGGCATGTTATGAATGAAAACTTTAAAAAAAACTTTGTTCCAAAACTGTATAACATCTGCAATCAAAACAATTTATTCTTTCACCGCAACAAGGCAACCTCCTCTTCTCTGATTCTTGCACTAAACTTTTCTTTCCTTGAATAACTAATAACTTCCCATAGCTTTCAAAGCTACTGAGTGTCACAGAGTTCTGGTTACATAAATAAAACACAGTTCTGTCAGAAAGTCAATGATCTTAATAAAGAATATGTCTATTTATTCTGGCTTTCTGATTGGAGGGAGAAGGGGATAAACATGGGATAAAGAGAAACCTGAAGTGCTAAACTCAAAGAAGAGCTAAGGTTTCCTCCTGTGAAATTATGTCACTGATGGTCCCTCTTACAAACTGTCCATATTTTTTTGTCTTTTTGTTTTACAAATCTAGTTCTTTCAGTTCCTTAGTATTGCCAGGAATATATAATTTTTGTTGGATTGAAAGGAATATTACTTTCAAAATAATGTGATATTTTGGATTTTTTTTCTTGATGCTGGAAAATACCATATGATTCACTCCAAATAGATATTTTCCACTTTGGCATCAAAAATATTATTTGCACTGACTCAGTTATGAGGACAATTTTATACACTTGAGTTAACTGTCAGATATTTATACATATTACTAAAAGATTATTACGATTTTTAGTACAAACATAACATTCCTCAAGAAACACATTCTCATGAAATGAGCAAATGAAAAACAAATTGTTTCCCTGATATTGAATAGTCTACACAGAAGCTCCCATATGTAAGTGCAAAAAAATGGTTCTGTGTTTTTTAAACCTTTTCTCTGGAGTTTTGAAAATGTTTCTCCACTAGTGTTAGTGTTTCTTAGGTTTTAGTATCTTTTATTTTTCTCTTCTGATAAGCTTTTAAGTAGTACACTGCTATTTGTAATTACTTTTAGGTAGTATGGCAAATAGCCTTGGAGAAATCAATTAGCCATGGCCCTGCATGGATGAATTTCTGGTCAAATGCTAAGAAACGGAAGTTAGAACTATATGGTATTGGCCACAAAGAGGGAAAAACAGCAGTGAAGTTCTGCATGTACCTGTGCTATGTTCTGTGATGTTAAGCACCTTTCTTCCCTAAAAGACTTGAGAAGGGGATAAGCAGACACAAGCAAGTGTGATTATACAAAGTTATGAAGGATAGTAAATATGAGTGTAACTGAAAAAAAAATGCAGAATTTAAAAGGACAAAACTGGGCAATAAAATGGTGATGGTATTCACTTTATTTAATGTCAAATAAAATAAGGTAGAAAAATATAGTCCTCATTTACAAACAGAATGAGATAAGATCTGGCAGATAGATACATGAAAATCAAAGAATCACAGAATAGTTGAGATTAGAAAGGACTTCTGGAGGTTGTCCAAGAATGTGCCTAGATGGTTTTTGAATATCTCTAAGAGGGAAACCTGTCTGATCAACTTTATAAAAATATCAACTCAAATTCACTGGCAGTCAAAAGATAAAATCAAAAGCCAGAATTTATTAAGAAAGAAATGGTTTAAGCAGTGCACATCATGCCGTTATGCTAATGTATAGTTTAGTCACACCTTTTCATCCAACACAAGAGGCCATCAAATGAAGCCCATTCACAAGTCAGGAGCTAAGCTAAAAAGAAAAGTGTTTATTTATGTAATGGATGACAGAACCCTGAAACTCCCAAAAGCTCACAAAAATGTGGCAGATGCTAAAGGTTTACATTTGCTCAAGCGAAGACTACAGAGATATCTGTGAGAATGATACAATGGGGATAAAAAAAGATAAACCTCTTCAGAGTCAGGAACTCTCCTGAGCTGAAGATAACTGGAGACTAGGACAGCATTAAAGTTGCAAGTACCATATCTGATTGATTTATTCTTCCCTAAATAGGGACCTGAGGGTATTTAGGGACCTAAATAGCCATTTGTGGTCGCTGCTTGAAATAAGGTATTGTGTTGGGTGGGTCTCAATCAGTACAGCCTGTTTTACCCATCATATTTTACCAAAACTGCAGAGTCTGCTTCATCTTTTTAGCTCCAAATGTATAAGACTCATTCCAAGACTGATTTCTTATCTGAATATTTCTTAAAGATACAGAGTTTTGCAGTCCCATTTATACTGCCTAAAGCTAGAGACCTCTCAAGTTTCTACTCCCAGCCACCTACGTATACTCGCCCACATCTAAGCACAGCAGTACACTCTCAGCCAAACTCCTGCGAAGAGGAAACCAGGAACACTTGCAAAATTTGACAAACACTTTATTAATAATCCTTTAAGTTAGAGTTAAAAAGATTAGAGTTAAAAAACTCAGGAAATGAGAATATAGTTGTTTCTAGGCTGCTCTTAGGCCCTCAGTGCATCTTGATTTAGGTTTACCAGAGTCTGCTTAGAGTCTGCTTTTCTAATCATATGTATTGTGACAGTGATCTGTTGCTTCCTCCCCTCTAATCCTTTCTACCTTCTTTTACCCTATACTGAAATGGAGAAGCTGCTGCGTTCGTTGGACTTGAGGAAAAAGATCTTGCAATTCAGCCAAAACATGAGAATAGATGAGAAACAACCAAATGTGATGACTTCAGCATGATCTCCATAATATTCAGCAATACTCTGATATTCTTTTTGACTGCTAATAAATTGCAACCAAATGTACTACAGTGAAAAGTTAAAAAACAAGTAAGAAAAATTCGAGCTAACAGCCAGTGGGTAAGTTTATTTTAAGTAACAGAGAGTAAGTTAACATTCTGTGGTTTCAGTGTAAGAAGCACTCTAAGGAACAAAGTCTCAAAGGACATAACCTATGATTCTTCAACTTAATGCTACAATTGCATCTTTTTATTTTCTTGAATATGCAGAGGTTATTATTCAGCAGAGACTTAACCTTTTCACACAAACATTTTCAAATATCCACACTAAGATCACTTAGAAACATCCATGGTTCATTGTTTTAATGGAGGAACTGAATGAGGGCATTTGCTCAAGCCAGTAAATTATATTTCCTGATTTCTGCTCTAGGACCAGTAATTAAGTCTATACACTCAGAATATATGGTCCTACATGAAATATTAATATTATAAGAGTAGATACCCTCCCTAAGTTTGAGGCACCTGAGGAGCCGTAGTGAAGTGAGCCTGACTGCCACAGTTTCCATTCCCAAAAACGCATGAACAAGATCACTGATCATTCCTTTCTACCTGCAGCAAAACTAAAGCACTCACTATATAAAATAAAAAGTCTTTTTTTGTCATTCCTTGTGTATAAGGCATACTATGCCTTTTATCACACTACAAGCCTCTGGTCTGAGGAAGGAGGTGAAGGGCAGGCTAACAGAATCAACTACGACAGAAGCTGAGAGCAATCTGAATACTAGGCATGGTGACACGGAGAATCAGCTAAGCCAGTTGCTTATGTTTTTCCAATTTAAGTTCTAACAAGAAACTGCAGCACCTTAAGAATTTTTCAAGGCTGTATGATGAGTTCCCCATATATATGCCTTTTCTAAATTATGATTTGACAGTTACAAAAGCCCTATTATCGTAATTAACACTAATGTATTGACTCAATGTGTTTATTCTCTTAATTCTAGCTTGTTTTTAAAAACAAATTTTACTAAGTCATCATTAACGCTAAATTGCTGCTACTCCTCTCCTAAGATAAAAATGCATTTGTGAGTAGATATGAATGCATGCTTAGAGGAAAAGAAGATTTATTTGTAGAAAAGAGTTCCTTCCTAGGAATATTCACACCATCAATATGTAGGACCAGACCAATAGGTAAATGCCATGCACCCACCACCCCTCTTCATGCATATAAGAGGACTGGTGTACCTCAGCACCCATTTCCCTTCACTCTCTGAATTCCAGATTTCCTGGGAGATAAAGAAGAAGTGCACACATGGAATTCATTTATCTCACAATCTCCAGCTGCAGCCAAGTATATACTACACTATACTATAAATATTATATAATTTTTCATTGTCCTTTGAATGACTTCATCCATATGCATATTTTTATTATGCATCACTCCAAGGAGAAGCCCAAGCATGAAGAGATTATCTGACGTTTCTAGTAAAACAGACACTCTAGAATCACTTATCCAACCTGCATTTCTCATGACCCAAAGCTCCAGTATATGAAATACGTAAACTGCTCTTTTCCAAAGACCAAACACCATGTGCCCTGAGGCTTTAGGAGCAAATGCTTTCTGAGACCGAATCTACATGAAGCCTGAAGAAGAAATGAGACTTCCCAAACACTGTGTAGGTCTTACTACCATTAAAGAGAAAGCAGATATTAACAGATCAACGGCTGGAGAATAAAACTGTTTTTCATGCAACACATGAAATTATTATAAGATGTAATGTATTTACAACATAGTATCAAGCTTAACAGAATAAAATATGCTTTCAGGGCAGGATAAACCCTCTCTGGTGCTTACAGAACAAGCAGATCATGTAAGAGGTGCCCTGAGTTATAAAGCAGCATTGCTGTCTAATCTCACACAACTCATGATTAAATGATTAAGTCAGAAATTAAACTGATTGTTCTGGATCTGTATAAGGCCATACTGAACAAATTGGAATAAAAGGGGCGCACTTACTACTATTTTTGGTTGGAAGACCAACCTCAAGTCATTCACACAATTCTGCACAATTTGGATGGTTTTATGGCAAAAGCCAATCTTGATTCATACAGGCAATGAGGAACCTCAGCAAAAATTTATGTTCTAAAGAAAGACATGGAGGAATTTGTCTTTTTGCCTTACTCACCATCCATAGTCACTAATAAGGACTGAAAACTCAAACATATGACAGCAAAGACACAGTTTCTGAGATTCACACTACACATCAACCTCACTGGGGGTAATACATGGCAGTGAAAGCCAGGTGAGTTGCTCAAAGAGGATCAAAAAAAAAAAAAAGAAAACCCATGCAGTTAGTAGAGGAATTACAAGCACAACACCTCTCCTTGTGTTAGGGAATAGGGTATGAGAATGTTTATGTACAGGAATGCTGCTCAGAATTAAAAGTCTGTGTTTTCAAGTGTTTCAGGGTGTTTATGTGCGTTTGCATATGTTTTTGTGTATATGTATCCCAAGAAGAGTAATAGGAGGAAGGAATATGAACACTTTGTTTTATTAGTAGTCCTTTCCTGACAGTAACAGAACCAGCTACAACAATAAATAGTTTATTAGAAGAAGCAGAGTCAAAAGAACAATATACTTTCAAAATGCAGCACTAAATATTGCAGAGATGAATTAATAATAAATTGCTACTCAACTGAGGCAGACACAAGTTGATGTAACCTCAGGATGTAGGAGATTCCTGTTTTCCATTTACAAGCAAGCTCTTATTTGCTCTCAAGTAGCAAAGAGTTTGAACTAACCTCTGTAACAAACATTCCAGGAAGGTATCTGCAATATTTTTTATTTTAGTGCTTCCTTAAAAATTGTTTATCTTTGAGACACCAGTAATACATGCAATAGTTTATTTTCAGCTTTCCATTTCTAAAATGACTGCATGTACTTATCAATTACTTAATGCATGTGAATTCTTAAATTCATTAAACTACAAATAATGTTATTCAAAGCATTATAAAAAAATGACCAACTGCTATATATAAATCCCTCTGTGTTTATGAACATGCTTGGTTTATCTGAAAATCCAGAATTTCAGAGAACCAAAAATGGTTCCTACACACTATAGCACTTACTATAAGCTCTGGCAGCATTTACAAGTTAAAAATTATTTAATGCAGTAGAAAAAATAAATTATTTATTCCCCCTATATAAAGGTATATAAGAAAAACATATTATACCCTGTAAGTGTTCAAATACTTGCTGGATAACGCTTCTGAATCTGGTTATAGACATATGAAGAAAACTTGCTGAAACAAATTCTTAGCCTCCTTTTATGCCATTAAGCATGGTAAAATAATAAGCTCACAGATATGAAATATAGCAAACATATGGCATTTGTGTATAAATAACGACAAATGTAATTTTAATTTACTATTCTACAGAAAAGACAAACTTTCCATCTTTTTGTATTACAAAACCCATGAACTACATTGCTAAGTTTATCCATCACATCTGTGTGTAGAATAACCTTGTATAAATTCACCATCATGAAGTGAAGTAAGTGGAAGCCATTCCTTTTTATACAAAAACCCAAGAACTTTAAAACCATTTTTTCACACAACTTGCTACTGAGATGCATACAGCTTCTCATACAGCAAAGAAAAATGAAATGGAGTTAAGCTGTAAAGAAGAAAGTTTTTGCATTAAACAACCCTACAGCATATAAATGCAAACTTCTCAAGTTTGGAATGCTCGAGTCTAGATTTTTATGTCATAATTAATTTTTTGCATTTCTCTGTAAAGAATATGCACATTTTCAATCCCAGGGTTAATAATCTGGATCCAAAATCTTCCATTTTAACATCTTGTTTAACAATGCATCTAAGATGTTCGGGAGGTAGGATGATTGTTCTAAGAAGTAGAAGGAACTTAAATGGCTAGTCTCCTTCTTCAGCCTGCTCTAAAGTTTTATTAGAAAATACACTCTTACTGACTGTGTACACCTTAAATACTTTTGTGATGGAAGTGTTAATGTAGAAAGAAAACTTACTAGGAGAGTTCTCTTCTTCCTCTTTAGGTTCTACTTTTTCTGCCTTTGGTGGACCTTTGATTTTATACATTAATGAACGGAGTTTGCCAGTCAAGGAGGAGTCTTCCTCTTCCTCTTCCTCCTCTTCTAGTGGAATACCTTAGGAGATAATAAAACTGGTTGGAAACAAAACTTGACTTTTGAAGATCAACTCTTGTAATATCTAAACAATACCAAAATATCTACAGGAATATTTTAACCAGGAAAAAAATGTTGTATGCCCAGCAGCTTTACTATGTTAGCTTCAGTAGATGCCCTCAAATCATGTTTATTTCAGTACACATAATTATTATATCCAGATTTATAGTATTATTTTTTCAGTATTATTATACCAAAGAGATGGTATTTTTAAAAAACTACTATGGCAATTAATTTTGACTCAGAGCCATATTTAATTAAATATGTAATCGTTTGTATCATATTGTAGAATGTAAGATAAAGAAAGAAATTTATGGCTGTATCTCATTATATAGTACAACTTTTCAGTTGATATATTTAGCAGTCATAAACAAACATATAAACTGAATTTAAAACTAAGAAGGCAGATGTTTAGAAATCATAGTGATGATACATGTTTTTCTTGAAAATGTATACAATGAGATGGGTTGTCATTTTACAAGGTACTTTAATACAGTTCAGTTCACTACAGTGCTTCACAACTGTTTAAAGCATTTTCAAATCTTTCACATCATCTTAGTAGATAACACATGTGTTATGTGCAGAAGCATAGAACATCTAAAGCAGGTTCCATTCAGACCAGAACTATTTGTGCCAAGCTGAAATGTAAGCTTTTGCTGTTTGGCTGCTGGTCAAAGTGAAATTGAGAAAAGGAAAAGATATCCAGACTGAATACTAAAGAGATACAAGCTGGAGCAGAGGGAAAAAAATAAACTGCAGAGACTAAAACTTGTATTAAAAAAAAGAAACTAAGAAAGGAAAAAAGACTGAAATGTGGTATCAGGTTAGAGAAATTTTGCTGCTGGCAGTCACCAAGGGGAAGGAGTTGAAGTTATGAGTAGGAGTGACTAAGTGAGTAAGAAGAATAAAATTCAGAGGCACTCAGTGGGAGTGAATGATAGATCTAGAAATTGAAGACTACGTGTGGAATTTAAGGAATGGGAAAAGTGAGAATGGCTGAGCAAAATGAAAAGCTAAGAACAAAGGAAGGCTACAATCAGTATCTGGAAAAAGTATGAATGAGAGATGTAGCCAATAAGGAGAGGAGGAGGAAGCAGACAAGGGTGTTAAAGAAAACAAGAAACTATCTGCCACTGAAAAAAACAGCTAGGCCCTGCAAGCAAGAGAGAGACACTGGGAGGAGAACTCTTGAGAAACTAAAATGGAAAGAGAAGAAGAAATGCACTGGGATGATGAGTTAAGACAGTGTTGGACCGAAGGAGATGCAGTCTGACTGCCTCTGACAGGGACTCATTCACTGCTCCATATCCTTCATTATTGATTCTGCATCCTCTTAGAATTGCAATCCATTCAGAAGCTGACCATCTCATGTTGCTACTGGCTAATCAGTTAATTCAAGTGGCAGAGTGCATCAAGTGTGCACTAGAACAGATGGTTGCAACCAAGATAAGTGTCTATTTGATATTATGTAATAAAATCTGTTATAAATTTGTTTGTTTTATCTATAACCAAGAAATTACACATAACAATTATGATACAGAACATTATTTTTCTGGCAAAATTAACTACTCACAGTTAGGACATGCTAGGATTAAGACTGCCTGAGTAACTTTAATGAATATATGCAAATAGTCTGAATGATGAAACAGCCTTTAATTACTTGATTGCATACATATTTTTCCACTTAGATCACAAAGTATACTTAGTATTAAAAAGCTGATTAAATATTCCAAGCACAACTGCATTTTATCTGCAGCTGTGATTGCTCAGTACCGATTTTCAGGACTAAGTCAGGACACCGATAATGAGGAAACATTTATCCACAGTGACCACCTATGATGAATGTGTACAAAGTAATGAATATTGTTTTGTTTAGAATTCAGAGCATCACTAAACTATTTTAATCACGAGCCAGGTCTCTCTCTCATTCAACATACACATTTTTAATGTAGTAAACAATAATAAATGTATACCCCTAAAAAGAAAAAAAAAAAACAAACCATGTAGCCAATAAGGAGACCATGTAGCCAATAGTAGGGTTTCACCTCACTAAAATCTGAAGATTGATCAGGAGCTAAGCTAACTCAATAATACCAGCAATTGAGACCAGCAACAAGGTAAAATAAATATATTGAATATATTGCAGAGTTCAGACTTTTCCAAGTAAGCCGGGGGTCTTCCATGACCTTCATCATGGAATCTTAGAGAACTCTCTGATGACTAATAGCTTTGAAAATTAATTACCTTTGAAAATCAGAGGTCAGATAAAGTGCAAAGTAACTGAACAATGGAGATGATGGCATCTATCTTAACAAAAATAGGGACAAAGATTAGATACAAGAATATTAATTACTCATTTTAATGCTTGGAAGAAAAATGCTGGAATGAAAGAAACAATTTTTGGTAAGCACTTAGAAACCAGGATGAATAACAATCACAGGATTGTCAAAATCAAATTATTAAACCAATTAGATTTCCACCTATAATGTAGCTAATCTTATACACACAAATCTTGATTTTAAGGACTTTAATACAGTCTTGTACAATATCCTAAGAGAAATAAGCTAATGAAACAGAACCTAGATACTCACTGACCTACTCAATCCTTGGCTGAGGTAGTTGAAAAATGGTAATTAGCTTATCACAAAATCACAGCTGGAGGGTTGCTGGAGATTCTAATAGCCTACTCAGAAATAGCAGCACAAGATGGTGGCTGAAGCCTTAACAACACAAGCACAGAATGGTATCGGAGGCACCATGGCTACAAACAGAAATCACAAACTGTTAATTACAGGTCACTAAAAGAATGCAATTCCATGAACCGGGTAAAAATGCTTTTAGGGATAACCAGTGAAGAAAGAACTAGCAGACTGTATTAGTGAACATTTAAAAGTGACCTCAAGTAAACAGAAGGAGAAGGAGGGAGAAACTATAGAGATTACTGCGCCCTTCCTGGGGAAGAATTTAAGATGCTGTCAATTCACTGCAGTGACCCTGCCCCCTTCTTCTTGAACAAGATGGGTGCTATCAACTACAGGATGGTCACAGTTATGGATACAACAGGAAAATAAGCAAAAGCAGCAGCCACACCCCTCGTCTAGTGTTTTTTATTAAATTTTCTACTGCTCAGCTTAACAGCAATAATATTCTTTTCAATACCTCATGTTTTTGAAATATGCACCAAAGCCTGTCAGGAAAGTCACAGTAGACAGTAACACACCTAATAATTTTTTTTTAACTGATCTGTTCTTTTTTCATGTTATGTCTCAAACAGGCAAACAAAAAAAGGTAACAAATCCTTGCCGCTTACCACAGTGAATTAGAAGATCATCATGAAATTCATATAACTCATCCCGAATCTCTTCTGGACAGGGACAATCTTCTCCCAGTTGAAAATTCAGCAACATATTAATCTTTAAGGGAATTAAAGCAATTAAAATACTGGGATAGTCTAAGACATATTCTAATATATAGCTACACTTTAACTGTTTATATTTGAATTTATAATCAAATTAACATATAACACAGATTTCTAATGCAACTTAAATTCTAAAACAATGGTACTTTATAAGTTTTAATTATGATTAACATCAAAATACAATTAATTAATTAATAATAAAGCTATTTCCTGTAGGTAGAAAAGAGTATATCCAATGTACAGATGTCAGCACTAACTTCATGCTAATTTTTAGCCACTAGAATTATCAAATTATCATCATCTTGCAGAACTGAATAAATCTCAGCTCCTCAGCATTGGGCAGCGATGTTCAATTTTTTTATATTGTTGAGAAATCCGAAGTTGACTTTGGTTTAGAGCATGAATTCTTGAGTACAGGTAGAAGCATTCTGACATTCAGCATTTTGTGGCATCTTAATAAATTTTATTTCAAATTAAATTTTAGTTCTCTAGCAGTTCCAATGGTAGTTTAGAAATCAGAAGTCTATTTTATCATCACAAAGTATATATTTTACCCTTAGATTTAACTATTTGTTTAACATTACCTGTTCTTGAGGAGGAGAACGAAATTCTTTAGTCTTCTTGGCAGTCAAAGCAGCAGACATGTTTAAGGCTTGCATGAGTTCATTGTACCTGTATTTCTGATTATATTGCAACTTTGATACGTAACGGTCTGCAAATGATACAATTGCTTCCACTCTATGTTGTAGCTCACAGTCACAGAAATAATTGAGTAAATGACACATCTAGGACAGAAAAAAACAGACTTAAGTTCAACATTTTAAGAAATTCTAATTGGGGAAGAAATGCAGTGGATACTATACATTGCAACAGACTGTAAAAATGAGAAACTTTTTTCCCATGTTTTTCTTTTAACATTGTAAAGGTGACATATTTATACAATTTTATTATCTGATTGCTAATTCTATAGCACATTCACAGTCTTCCATTTCATGTACTCTACAAGTGTAGAAATCACAGAATCATACAATAGTTTGAGTTGAAAGGGTCTTTTAAAGATTGCCTGGTCCAACCCTCCCCCTTTTAAAATACACCTATGAAATTAGTATTTGCATATCTATTTTGAGTGCAGATACACACAGAAATAACTGCATCATCATCAGATTTGATTATTAATGTGAGGTTATAAGGCAAAGTGGAATAAAGATCTTGAGGATTTCAAATCTTACAAACTAGACAAAAAGCACTACCTTTCTTTCATCAATAGTAGAACATATGTAATACTTTTATATTAAATTGTCACCTGAAGCTTAACAGATTCTGGTAATCTTGTCTGCAATAAGCCCTTCGTGGGAGCTTTCGTTTCTTTTATTGCTTTCTCCCCAGCTTCCACGGCTTTTTCTTCAACTTGCGTAACTTCTTCTTTCTCTGTCCTCTCTTCTGTTTCTTCTTTGTGATCTCCAAACACATTGGGATCAATGAGGAGTAACACCTGCTTCACATCATCATCATCAAAAACCCCCATTATGAGCAATGTTGCTATCAGTTTAAGAACAGGAACAAACTGGAATGCAACCTGTCCTCCAACAGGGTCTCGTATATGAGTGCCACTACACTGCACCGCCTCTGTTAGCATACTTATGGCCTTGGATTTAAGTATATCGAGGGGTATCTCTGGGCTGGATGTCCGACGTTCTTCACTGGTCATAATAAAGCATGGAGCAGAAAAATTAAAGCTTGGTTTCAGACAAGTGCTAAGCCCTACTCCAGGTAAGCCATGCTTCTTTGTTTCATCAGGATATAATTTAATAGTTCGAGTTTCATCTGTAACTGGAATGATAAATTCATTGTTCATCATGAGCTTGGCTTGCTTGGCGTGCTCCAAATGAATACTAATAAGCAAGTCATAGAATCCAGAACGTAGGAGTCCAGGTAAGTACTGATTATCTATTGTATAAAAGAGCTGAGATACATCCACATGGCTACAAAGTGCATAAGCAACTCTAGTGTTACCTAGAGCACTGACTGAGCTATAGAGTTTTAAAGTGTGGTAGTGAAACTTCATCAAATCTTCTTGTTCACATAGTTCCAAAATATCAACGCATCTGTTATGAAAGAAAGAAACAGAACACCAGTCAATTCCATTAATCATAATTTTGTAAAATAAAATGTTTATAATCCCTGCACATTTTGGTCAGTTCCACTTTAAACCATTAATTTGAAGGTTGATACTGACTAATCCTAACATATGCACCATTAATCCAAAGTATAGTTTAATGAGGATTACTGTTTCATTTTTTCCACAAAAGAGTATTTTTTACTCTTGTCTTGAATTCAGGTACTATTAACAATAAATAAAATTTGTTATTGAATTATTAAAAGAAGTTGCAAAATAATGGACAAAAGTACAGCAGTTAATTTAAGTTTCCTCTACGCTTTTGCTTATAGTTTGATTTGTCACTGGTTATGATATTTGATGTTTGGACACATCTTTCTTATACTCACTCTGAAGATAAAACCTAATGAAAATCTAAGAAAGTCAGGATCTTGTCAATAAGAACATGAGAACATAATGCATGAAAAGTCAGAGCAGATATAACAGAAACTTGTTTTTATTACAGGAAAAAAAAAATCAGGCAAATAGTACTTGCATGTTCTTTTTATTTGGGTTTTTTTTTTTTTCAAGCTGAGAAAATGTCTATGTTTAAAGACCTAGAGTTTTAAGAGATATTATTTTATAACTTAAATAAAAGTAAATAGTCATGTTTTCTCTTTTGTAGGCAAATTTCATTACATGGTATTAAAAATCATTCAGCGTCTTGTATCTACTTAAATTCATGAATATGATATTATAGCAGATCAGAAGTTCTAAACAACTCTAGTGTAAGTATTCTTGAAGGCAGGTTTAACCAATACCCAGATAACAGCTTTCAATAATTTTTTTCCACATGAAGTCATGGCAGTTTCTCCCAAATGTACCTGTTTTCTTCTGGGATATGAAGGGCCATCATCTGCAGAGGTTCCAAACACTGCACAACCCAGCCATGACGTTCACTGACACGCTCAGTTTCTACTTTAAGAAAACTGTTTGGCATCCTGCTCCATAAAACAGGTGTAATTGTTTGCACATCAAGGCGAGGGGGACACTGAGGAACAGGATTTCTTTCTTCACTTTTAAAAATTGCTGCTGATAAAGGCATGGTATTCTGAAACAAATAAGTGTATTAAAACTATTTTTGTAACGTCTAATATGAATACACTTGTAATATCAAAGGGAACTAAAATTTATCAATAGCAAAGCACAGAGGAATACACAAGATACTGCAATAAACAAAATCCATTTAAAAACCCCAACATTAATGGTGTTCTCCCTAAATAACTTTAATTTGACAAATGCAGTTTAGATTTGTTGAAAGATTATCTCCATACAATAATTACATTTACAGAAGTAAAGGTAGAAATAAATAAAACATCACACCATTGATTCAATCTTCCTAAACAAATTCAATTGCAGAATTTCTGTGGAAATAAACAGATTTAAAAGAGCAATTTTACAGAAAATATTTTGTACCTTTAATTTACCAAGTTCAAACTGAATCAAGTTAGTGCTTGTAGGTTGTACAAAAGTTGCTGGAAAAAGCTTTGTGTTTGGTTCAACCTAGAAGAGAAATCAGATTAAAAAATTTTTTAAAAAATCTAAAAAAGCAACAAATATATCTCCCAGAATATCATATGATATGAAATAAATACTATGTAGTTTACATTTCAACATCAATTAACAGCAGACATATTCAGTTGATTAGTCTCTGCCTATAGTTTACCTCTAATAGAGTTATCTAATATAGTATTAGTTATCTTTATAGGCCCACCTAACTTTCAGACAGGTGTATCTGCTGCCTTATGTTCTCTCAACACCTGTAACAAGAACTTCTGGTAACACACGTATTGGCTCTTCTCAAACATATCCAAATCCAACACCTCATTCTAGAGCAGCTCCTTAAAAATCCAGCCACTTGACAGCTACGTACTTTGGCTCTTGCTCTAGGAAAAGCACTGCAAACACAGACTGGGGGTAGAATGCAACTTTTTAGACCACCACTTTAGAAGGTCTTTCACATTTTATGATGGATAAAATAATTTACTACTAAAAAAGCTCAAAACCAGATTTCTAGAAGAGAGGGAAGCAGAGAGATATAAGAAGACAATGAGATCGCATCATTTGATCAGGACAGTGCAAATCTTTATTTCCTATTAAGATTAGCAAATTTCTATCCATACTCCAGAAGTAGAAGAATGTAATTTATTTTAAGACCTCAAAGATCTCTTTCTTCGAGGCTTAGTATTTGTCTCCGATCTTATAAATTCACAGAGAATCACAATGAATCATGGTGCTGCAATTTTAAAGCCTCTGTTTGGGTTTGGCACTTTGTGACAGCTACATTATCCTCATTTCCATTATTATAAATTTAGTACAAAGAACATGTTTATATTAGTTGCAAGTCCTAAGAGGAAAAACCTGAAAGTGTGTTTTATATTATAAGCAGCAACAGGCATCTTTTGCATCTTCTACGTCTATAGTTTCCTAGATTTCTTTCCCAAAATAGAAAAACATGTAAAGGCTATTCTGTGAAAAAAAAAAAAAAATAAAAATCAATGGCCAGACTTCCATGGTTTTGTTTGAAAGCTGTCATATTGATTTGTATGTAGCTAAAACAACAGCATAGCATAGGGCCTTAAGCACTTTTATCTCCCATTTTCCTTCCCCAGGATATTGACATTTAATATCCTCCCAGCACGGCACTAAAGTCTCTGAGCACTCTTACAAATATACCAAGATTACAGCTTCTAGATCATCTCCCACCCCCATTTACAGGCTGTGTGCCCTGCCACACTCATTTTCAATGGAGTCAGTAGACAAAGCTCCATGAAATTTAGAAGAATAAGAATAATAAGGGATAAAAAGAGAGTAATATAGCAAAGTTCACGTAGATTTCCAAATGAGAAAAAACAATTTTATAATAGCATCAAAATGACCAGCTTACTAGGAAGCTTCCTGAAAATCTGATAATACCTGATAACAAGTGCCAAGCTCTTTTCCATTAGCTGTGAATGACAACATTCCAGTAGCCAGGTCAACAAAGCATCCGATTTCTAAATCAACATTACTGCGACCTGATCTCTGGGAATTAGCAATTACATCTCCTCCCCAGACCATATAGCAATTGCTGCGCTTCACACTGAAAGAACAGCAAGAACAAAGAAAGCAAATCATAGGTCAAATGGAACTTGAATGTATTTAGTGGAGAAATAGTTTTCAATGGGGTAATAGAGATCCTCAAAGATGGTTTGGGTTGGAAGGGACCTTAAGGATTATCTAGTTCCAACCCCTCTGCCATGGGCAGGGACACCTCTCACTGGACCAGGTTGCTCAAAGTCCCATCCAGCCTGGTCTTAAACAATTCCAGGAATGGGGCATCCACAGCTTCTCTGGGCAACCTGTTCCAGTGTCTCACTCCCCTCACAGTAAAGAATTTCTTCATAATATCTAATCTAGATTAAGTGCATCTTTATTTTTTTTTTCCTTTGTTATAATTGTGAAACAATTTCACAAGCTTCTGTGTGCTTATGTAAGATACATTAAAACAAGTAACAGGTTCATCCACAGTGACCAAATATGGATGTTAAAAGAAGCATCACAAAACATTTTTCAAACAAAACATTAATGATAAATATACTCAATTTAACAAGTCCTACTCCATAATCAATTTTATTACTAGTTTAAATTAACATTTGAATTTCATCAAGCTTGTGAATAATCAACTTTTGAACAACAATATTAAAATATAATCTTTAATAAGCGATAAATAAATCCATACCTTTCATGAACCCTGCCTCTCTCATCACCTAAAGTAACTGTCACCGTACAGTTTTTATTTAGGTCAAAATTCTCACTGTAAAAATGATAGTCTGGTGTTACCCAGCCAACCCAGACAAACGATGGGTCTTGGCCAGCAAATATCCGTAGTGAATAAAAATACTGAAAAGAGGAAAAGAACATATTAGTAATAGAAATAGAAATTATTTTATCAAGGACTAATCAAATACTGATTAAAACATCTCCTATACAGCAAACATTAATGACAGTAATTCAACATTCTCTTAATTTAAAATGCTCATGAATTAAAAAGCCAGACTAGTGGCTTAAAAGTGAGGTTTGTGTCTCAAGTCATACAACTCCAGGCATAATTATTTATTCACAGTGTCATATAAAATGATAGCAAATGATTAAAAAAGCTTCTTTCAACAGATCAGTTCCTACTGAATATGCTGCCACAACTAAATCTACTTCAAAAAGTAAGAATAACTAAACTTGTATTTACTTACTGTAGTAGAAGGAGCAGCAATTTCTTGGCTGTGCTTTCTAAAGATAAAGCAATATCAGTAAATTAATTAAAAAAAAAAAAAAAGAAAAAAGAGAAGTAGCAAAAAAAAAATACTCATTATTAGCTAACTGTACTTACAAGCGAACTCATGTTTAACGGGTACTGAGTATGCACGAGTAAATTAAGCATGCAACAACTGCCCAGGATATAAATATACACCCAAAATAATTGATTGCAGTTAAGACAGAGAGGAGGGGAAGAGACAAATTTACAGCAATTAACTAAACATGAACGCAGTGCTGGAATGTGCTGAAATGAGTAGTACCTGGTATCTTTAAAAATCTGTCCCACAATCTTTTTGCATTGCATGGATTAGTCACTTTTCCAATAACAAAGAATTATTGAACAATAATGCAGATGACATTTCATCCAGTTGGCAAAAGATTCTAAGCTGATTTTCCAGCCTGGCTGAAATGTTTTTGAAAGGATGTAAATCCCAATGATTTTGAAAGGATGGCAGCTGCTTAGCAATGAATAGCTATCATGCACCTCCTCAGAAATGGTTCTCCCTTGTCTGGATATATCATTTTGCAGCAAAGTTCTGTTCTAAATTTATTAAAACCATTAAGAACAAAACAATCTCAGTAACATGCATCCTATGCTAGTATGAGCTTAGTGCAAAAACCAGGTATGAAATCTTGAGTGTACACTAATAAAGAATAATGAAACATATTACATTTACATTGAGAGCATGAAATAGGATAACCAAACCCAAGCCTAACCGTTTTTGGAAAACATCAGATGAGGCATTTTCCACACCCATGCCGAAGTTGAACGATGAGCGGAATTCGATGGGCATACTCAAACGGCAATATATCATGTCTGAATTGCTGTTCTGTGTGCCAAATGTTTTGTGAGTAACTTTTAGCCGAGGTGGACTCTCAATCGTTCCATCAATTCTCCAGATCTAAAAATAATAGAAATAATTTTAAAAGAATGAATTTTCACTATTTTTCTTGGAATAGTATTGAGCAACTAGAGGATGAGATAGCTGAGTCAACTTAAATTTTTCTAAATGAATTAATTTCAAAAGTATGCAACTTTCTTTTCTGACAGGGAATCTAGCCTAAAGAGCAAGGTAAGCAACAGATTTAGTATATCCTGACACTGTAAACACTTTCAAGTTGTTCCATACTGCATTTTCCAAAAAAACTAATTCACTTTGAGTGCACAAGTCATTGAAAAATGGCTTCACAAGATTCAGTAGTTTTCTACAATGAGAAGAAATATCAATTTGTATCATTCAGATGATCATTATGAAGTCTGTGTCTGATATTATTATTTTCCCTTGTGCTGAAATAGCAAGTATGCTTTTAAACTCTGTGATAGAAACATTTCAAAAACTTTTGAAGACAGAATACAATTCAAATGATCCTTCAAATGATAAACAGAATAAAATGCTGAGATAATTTAGCTGGACATCAGTGAAGCGGGTTTTTTTTTTAAAAAGATAATGCTCAAATTCAAGAATAATTGTCTAAAAATCTAAATTAAAGTAAATGGACTAGGGTTTATAATAAAAAAACTGATGAGGAATATATTAATACAGAATATTTTACACAAAACAAATCATATATTATTCTGCTCTAGAGTAGCTTAGATAGGGAGTTGTGGAATTCCTATTACATTCCATCAGAATAAATGAAACAGATATCACCCGGTAATAGCACAGGTACACTTAAATGTCCCTCAGATTAGTGAAGTGGACTAAATCAGCCTCTGTTTAGCTCACATTTCCAATAGCTGATGATTAATTTAGCTGAACAATTTTTAGGTATTTAAGAAAAATGTATAGTACCTTAAAAAAAATGAAGTAAGATAGAACATAAACAATGGTTCTAAGAAATCACAACTGAAATGTCTCAAGTAGCTAAGCACATCAACATAAATTAGGAAGACATTTAATAGAACAGATAGGTATATCCATATAAATGGAAATACTACCATAAATGAATTTAGAGATAGACAAGATCATCTGGAATTACCTAAGCCTGACTTAATAGACTTATATGACAAACTATCTGATGACAGTAAGTATTAGTAAGGGTTTAATGTCTCAGCTTGCTAAGCAAACAGTTGATGAACAGGTGCCTCCCTAACATCTAATATTACCTCAATGTGAGGATGATTTTTTGGCACATTGACAAATGTTGGTAAGCGTTTACTAAACCACATAGCAACGTCTCGGTTCATGTTGACAGCAAAAGGTTCAAAACCTTCTTGAAGGCCACACATTGTATAATACTTGAATGTACTGGCATCCATTCCAAGGTTCATACGACCAATTTGAGATAGACCCAGTGCACAAATCGGAACAAAACCTAAGAAAACAATACAACAAGAAGAAAAACCATCCAACAGTAATTTATTTGGAGAACACAAGCATTCTATTTTGGATCCATCTAATATGAACTAAATTGTAGCTCTTACACATGATGACAACAGCAAGGATTTAAAGCCAACTTAAATACTCATGTCTATGTTCAATATAATTGCTATCAAAAACGCTGAAGACTTAGGCAATGATGGGACATTACATTTTGGTTAGACTAGATGATCTCCAGAGGTCCCTTCCAACCCCATATGATTCTATGATTACACTATCCCATTTATTTAAACATAAACCCAGTGTAAATGTTATTAGTAAGTAGTAATAGATTTATGCAAAAAAACAAATATAAAATTTCAAGTAAAGAGGCAGTTTTGTGGATAATCAGATTTGAAAAACTAACATTTGCTCAAGTCAGTTATTCATTTATTAGAAGCATCAGTTATCTTCAGCATTTTTAGACTAATAAACATGACCAATAAACTCTTAAATTGGACACCAGAAGACAATCATGGATAGATCAAAATTATTAACAAATGCTAAGTATGATCTCTGAGGGCACTGAAGTTTCAAAAGGACCTTGAGATGAGGTTCAGGTATCTCAGTTCATCTGTTTAAAATTTACTTTGCCATTGACAGCTACAAATTTGTAGCTAATTTTCATCGCTCCATCATTCTTGATGGACAAATACACACCACTTGAATGTAGGCATATTTTATGACCAAACTTTTTTGGTGTCCATATACCTGTAGCAGTCGATAGACAGGGATGAAAGGCTGTTTAATTTTTAATCCATCTCTCAAGAAAGTGAACCAGTGAAATATGATTTCTCAGCTCACCAAGCTATTATCACCAGTTTTTCTGGTTTTTGTTTCGGTTTGTCTTCTCATAACCATGTAACTATAAAAAAATTTTACCTGTTTCTATTCCAAAGTCAGCAAATGCAAGTTCTGAACCTTTACTGGTTATAAGCAACTCTCCATTCAGAGTAAAGATAATTGATTTGTCATCCAAGTTTATCATACAACCAACCACATCTCCCGGTTGCCAGCTTCGTCCAAAGAATCCACTGCCTTGATGCCAACGCTGGCCCTAACCAAAAAAACCACGTAAATAAACACCATGCTAAAATTAAAAAATAAACTACAAAATAAATAAAGTCAAACAAACAAATATTTCACATTCCAAGATCTCAAAGTAACTTGCAAACTGTGCTGATCGTGGCTTTTAGGTAATTAATTTAATTAGTTTCTCAGTTATTTCAGTTAGAGAAACTAAGGCACCCTAATTTATGCAATCAGCAAGTTAGAACCTGGATGATAACCACTGTTCACTGGATTCCTCTTCTCATATGCAGTGCTATTATCATCCTAATGCTCCTTTAGGAGTCAAGTTTAGGAAGAAAGAATGTGAAGGAAGCAGAGTAAACAGAATTGTGGTTCTCTCTTCCAGGAAACAGAACAGTGGTTGTGTCTTACAGCCATTGAAGAAACTTTGTTTTATTTTATAAAACGGCACTTAAGAAAAAAAAAAAAAAGAAAGACATATTTTGCTTATGCTTTTAACAGACTTCTCTACTCAGCTGGGTATATCCTGGGAAGATAGATACAAACCAACACACCTTTGTTAGCATAATTTCAATGACCAAATTGCAGATAAGCAAGAAACAGAGCTCATAGACATCTTTATATGAATCGAAAATATTCCAGAGGTTGATCTAGAGTACACAGAGGAAACGTATACTGCAGTACTCTGCTTAGCCTGTTTATAGGTCAAAAAAGACAACGATGTACTGACTTTGCTTCCTTCAAATACAAATGCTTGGTCATCAGCTCCCAACTCTATGTCCGGTCGACAGCCTGGCCTGGCCCAGCCAACACGCATATCTCCACCTGTCACAGCTTCAAACTCAAAGTACCACTTTCCAGACTTCACTGCATAAGACTGTTCTACTCTGAAAAATCTTATCTTGTCAATGCTGACTTTTTCTGCTGCTTGGTCAGCTGCAAAAATAAACAGAGAAAACAAGAGCCACCTTTTATAATTAGATGAAACTATAAATGCCACTGTTTAGTACTGGGTACAGATGAAAAACTAAACAGACTGCAGATTTTCTCCATTCTAAAAATTACAGAAATTAGAATTATCATATATTAACTAAAACCAATCTAAAAAAAATGCACAAATAACATCAAGTCATTTACAAAGTATATTTGCACCTTTCATTAGTGTCCAATGCAAACATACACTACTATTAATTCGTATCTCATGTTTTCCCTATCTATTTCAATGTTTTACATTATTTTTCCAGGCACTAAGGGAAAAAGGGCCATGATTCTTATTGGAAGTACATACCAATCTCTTGGTCGGGTGGCTCAATACTATAACCATAGCCTGCAAATGTTCTCACAGCTTCGCGGAGGCTATCTCTGTTCGACTTCTTAGTACGTTCATCTAATAATGCATATGGCACTAGCCGTGGATTTCGTTTGTTCTTAAGATCCTAAAGAGGGTTATAAAAATAACAAGAAAACTGTGTTTAAACATCACAAATATTTCATATAATGAGACAGAGCGTATTCTGAAATAATGTTAAGATTAGAAAGAAATAATTTTGATGACAAACATTTCTATGAGTGCAAGCCCAATTGTTAGTAACACAAGAAACCTAAAGACAAGAATGAAAGAGAAGTATGGAAATAGATATTCTCATACATCCTGCAGCTGCAGCCGTGCAGGTCTGACAATCTATTCAGACTTGCATGGGCAAGGCTTCTTCCGCTGCTCCCCACACCCTCTAACTTTTCCAGACGTTACACAACATTAAGTATTTATCCTCTTATTTAACACTCCCATCTGATGTCCTAGAAAACCAAATCTCATGTTTTTTTCACTTATTCCAAATATTTGTAAAGAAGTCCTTACCTGCTGAATGCCATAGGTCCATCCTTGCTTTATTCTGTCTTTTGCCCAGACATTATGTGCATTTTCTGCTAGTTTGTCAACTAGAACTTCTTGGGAAGGTAACAATTTCACTTCAGAAAGATCAAGAGGGGCAGGTTTGTATCCATTTGACATCATGTAACTGCAAGTCAACAAATGAAAACAGAGAGTCAAGATACCTTAAATGATGGTATTTAAAGTGTGTCATTCACAGGGTAGGGTTCACTTTCTCTCTCTACTTTTCAATCTCCTACTCTCCCATTTATTTGCACAAATCCTGTGTTGCATTTGGTCATTGACTAGAATATAAATTGCATTCTAGCAGTCTGATTTTCCACCGATTTGCTCCCTATCTCATTAAATGTGACCCAGATCCCCACGTACATTCCTAAATAGTTACTATGAAAAATCCAAATTGATATTAAATAAGTACTTCTATATATTTTTCATTTAAACCTTCCAAGTAACTTCTAATTTAAAGATCTGCATTGTAACTATTTATGAAATTAATTTTTTATGCATTATTAAGTACAGTATTTTTTGTATACTGGTTTGTAATGATTGCATTAGTGTTTTTTCAACAGAAGAAAACATGTTTTAACTATTATTATTCAATGAAATAATAAGAAAAACAAGTTTACTAATTTTTTAGGAGTAGGTGTTAACCTCTCCAACCCTTCTGAATAGTATAAAGATTACTCCACTGTTTTAAACATATGCAGACTCTCTTGCTGAAATGACATCATTTCCATTTGGTAGGATGATTCATGTAGGCAACAAATATTTTAACAAGAGTCAGAAACTATGATTTATTTGTTCTGTTATTAAAGACAATAGTATCAAAACAGTATGATGATAGACTGCCTGCAATATGAACCTTGGGAAAGGTGGTTTTCCCTTTTTTTTTAATTAATGCTATCAACTGGATCAAGATACCAAAACTATTTATTTTACTGCTCTCTTTAAAATCCAACTTTGTTTCTCATGAGTAAAGCTGTTTCAGATAAAAAAGACACCTTATGGGTTGACATGTGAAATCGCAAATATCCAAAATCACTGTTTCTGTTCTCAAGTTTCATTGCAGGGCAGAGCTTTAATCTGTCCCAGTTTGACTACAGAATCCCCACAGACAAGGCTAAATTGCAGATCTAATCCTTGATTCATCTTTACTACTTGTGGGGCGATTACTACTATAGCTAAATACATCTTAGCTACCTAATAAAAATTAAAGCAAAAACCTGATTGTATGTTATGAAATAATTTACATATGTACATTTCCTAGAAAGGTACAACATTCTAAGGACAGAAATAAGTTGTGGCTTTTTTTTTCTCCCTTTGAAGAAATGCATTAATAATGGCTCTGGAAATTATGCGTGTTGAACAAACCTTTTCTTGGTGGGGAGGGAAGGCAAGGTGGAAATCAAAACAGGAATTAGGGGAAAAAAGTATACCCTCTTTCAAGTAGATCAATTTACCATCATATACATATACTGTTCTTTGCTATGTGCTAGAAAAGCACTGAAATGTTGCTTTCAACTTTGAAGTATCTATTCATCATGTAACCTATGTAACACAGATAGAATTGCATGTGGTTTATGTCACTATTTGTGTCTCTGAATCACTCTACAAGGTGATGTAAGGCAGCGGTATTTACAGTCAACCATCATCACAGACAAGCTAATGGACCAACCATGTGCTTTGTAAGTCAATATCGGGTAAGTATGGGGCTCATATCAAGTATTTTTTCAAAGACCTTAAAATATTTTTAACAAATAAGCTATAGTTATAAATAATATATTGTAGTTATCATAAGATACATACTTTTTAGGAAGTTTGACTTTTTTAAGATCTTCCTCAGCTGCTGGATGAGCATGAACAATGTGACATCCAAGGGCCAAAAGGGTTCTGGCAACATAAAAAAATGTCAGTAGTGAAACACAAAATT
This sequence comes from Scolopax mira, assembly GCA_004320125.1. NCBI lineage: Eukaryota > Metazoa > Chordata > Aves > Charadriiformes > Scolopacidae > Scolopax > Scolopax mira. Next base: position 32,660 of record BJBW01005240.1, on the reverse strand, counting down.
ATAGCGCTTACCTATTTTACACATTTGGTTTTGTTTGTATACATTTTAATACATTTATATAAATACACAAAACTAATGATATTTAACAGAGAAGTAATTCAAAATAATGGAATTTCAAAACCCAAATATTTTACTTATCAAAAATAATAAATAAAACCTTCAGTATCTAAAAAAGTACAAATCTGTGGATTGAAAGTTACGTCATTTAAAACCAACAAGATTTGGTGGGGGTGTTTTCTTTGTATCTCCACAGAGATGAGATTTTTCTAAGTCACTTTGAATGTGCTCCTGGAACTTCTAGCAAAGTTAGCAGAACACAATTTGAAAGAAATAGTCTAATATTTTTATGTCTTACAACAGTATGAAGTGTTTGAATAAAAATTTAAGAAAACCTTTATTTTCTTTTAAATTTAAAGCTCACTTGAGGGTTTCAGTTGACATTTGTAGATTATAATTCTTCTCTGTTTCAGGTAATTTTGAGAATTCCACAAGACAAGGATGATGCCTTTTATTATCATCCCGAATCTGTAACAAAGTAACAGAAAAGAGTATTTTCCAGACACCAGATTCAAGCCAGAATCAGACTAAAAAAAATCAATTAATTCTTTGCAATAATGAAGACATTGTAAGTGATACCATTTATCTTTGCTCAGTGAGTGTTGCTCATCGTTACATAAATGAACTTTCCCATGATTCATTTGCAATGCACACTTTAAGTACTCCTCCATAACCAACAAAATCAGAAAAAATATAGCTAATTCACGTGTTCTGCATAAACACATGGCACACAAGAAAGCAAGCCTGTAAACTCAATGAACATATCTGCTGAATGCCTGAGCAATACATGCTCAATAGAAGACATTCAGATCTATTGTACAACATGGTAATGTTTTCCAAATTCTACTGGAATAGTAAAGCAAAGCATTCTCTTTCTGGTATCAACATAAGTCTTTAAATACTTATCTATTCTTAATTTAACAAGCTCTTTCACTCAATGACAAGTGCTCCTATCCTGATAGCAACTAAGAGTCATGACATTTCACTAACAACAACATTTTTCAATTGCCAAAGCTCAGAAACAGTAAAAAGGTTAGTAAAGCTCAGAATTTCAATAGCAATTACATTGAGCAGATGGTATGATAGAGTTATTGAAGACAAAGGTAAATCAAGTCCTCAAGTAAAAAGAGCAGAAGAGAAGAAAAAAGATTCTTCTCAGGTAGGATACGGTTGTGACGGGCACATGGAGGACCACCCCAGTAAATCTGAAACAGCAAGATGAAATAATCTAAATTGAAGGCTGAATACAATCTTTAATTTTTTTTTTATTACTAGGGGAAGGTACCAATTTTTATATAATTGTTGAATTTCATGTTATATTCTGAATATAATATTCTTGGCCTATTCTTTTAACTGTTTTTCATTTGGTGACATCCATTGGGTAGAAAATGCCTTGTTGTGTGCATTTAAATAATGTTGACCAGACGGTCTTACTCTCTTCAAGCTGTCAATCTGTATCACATTATAAGGTATCATTATAATGATATGTTTAATTATAATGAATTAAGTAAAGGATCTGAGCTTTATGGAATTTGAATGTTTACAAAAGTCACCAAAACCTTGTCTCCATTATCAATAGAAGCAATTCCTACGACAGACTTTCTGGTTGTTATCTCTTTGATCCCCAGCACTAGACTAAACAAAGACTTAGTTGTGGGGTTACTTACTATTGGTACGATTTTCAGTAGAATTCCATCTCCGATTAGCCAGTATGTTTCTCAATTAAGATTTATTTTCCAATTCTTAATTATTTATAGTGCTAAAATACATACCATATTTATATTCCAAATTTTCCTTCTAAGCACTACTTAATATCACTGTCTCCTGCCAGCTTACACTTTCATCTGTTGTTAGTGAAGGATAGAGCACCATTAAATACTCTGTTCAGCTTCCAAGTCCAGGTGTTCAGGTAGGAGACTTAAGCAAATACAGGTGACTGTACCCAGACAGGTCATTCAAAACATACCTTGCCATATGTCCAGCCCAATTCTATTTTATTCATTCCCCAAAGTTCATGGATATTTTCAGCTAGTTTGTCCCTGATCTTTTCAAGATGAAAAGGAAGGACAATCTAAGAAATAAAAATAATAATTACACAAATAAGAAAAGGTTCTAATTATTACACCTTGTAGATCTAAGATCATCTAGTTCAGTTAAATATACCCCAACACACTAATGATGAATTCCTAAGAAAGCGGGCAAGCTAGCTTAGTTTTTTATATTGTAAATTTATATTTTATTAAGATATATTTTAGAATCCCATCATTGTATACTTAACATACCTGACTGGTGTCTATTGGACAAGGGATAAAGGAAGCTTGGGAGAGGAATTGTGTTGTACCCAGTAAATCCCTCACTCCATCAGAATCTCTCTTATATTCTTTCACTGGTTCCAGCTTCATCTTCTCTTTCGGAAGCAATGCTTCATAACAGGGAGCATAGCCAGCAGGAGGCAGAAACTTAAACTCTCCATGACGTCCACCCAATAAGAAACGAACTCTGTGCAATTTTCAGCAAAGAAATTATACTTTTAAAAAGTCAGCATATACTAACATTATAAATAAATAATTTAGAAACTTAAACATTTATTTGAATAACATTTACAAAAATGCAGTTATATTTCATGCTTTGTTAAACACCAAAGAGTGTTCATACTATCAATATCAAGTATTCATAGTATCAATAACACCACCACCTACCCACTATTTTTTTTTAAAATTTGTTTTGGCCAATGCAAAACTAATTATTCAATGCAGTAGCATATTTTCAAAAAACCTGATCCTTACTTAAAATCAAATGGTTGTAAATTGTGAAATTTTTAGTGCATTTAAATTATTTGGAAAAACAAATCTAATTTAAATTGGACTGTTACTCCAAAAGATGCCAAAAGAATTATTTACATATTACTTAAAAGTTTTAAAGTAAATTCTCAGTGCACTCATGGAGGCAGTTGACAAAGCAGAAAAAAAAGAACCAAAGAATATGGTGAAAAAAACCCAACCACCATAATCACAATACATAAATAAAGCAAACAAAATTGTACTAAATATTACAACTGGAAATGAGTTTCAGAAGCAGAAGTATGATTCCTATTAAACCCCTGAAGTTTTCTGTTTCTCCTCAAATATACATTTTTTCATATACATTTAAGATTACACCAGGAAAAACAACAAAGACAATAAGTATCCAACTTCATACTTTGGCCCTCATGTAGGCAAACTCTAGAGGTGAATAACCACAGAAAATTAAAATCAACTATTATCTCTAGGAAACAGCCCATATATTTGTTGTGATGGGGTAGCCAGAAGCCTACACTATTTTTTACTTACGCTTGTAGAGCTATTAAATCAACATATTTCATTGACAGTAAGAGATATTAATAATATAAAAAGAGGAAAAAAATTAAGACACACAAGTTTTCTCAAACAGGATGTACATCAGCACAAGTCACAAATATCTGAAACAGTTCAGTGTCCTTGAGGAATATATTATTATTGATTACTTCTATTAATCTTGAACTTTCTAATTTCATTTTAAAAACACATTGTTTAAAATATTTGAATGATTTTTTTCCTGATATTAACAAACACAGAAGATGGCATATAACCTGCTATTGCTATCAGCTACTATTAACTACAAGGGGAAATGTTCTCACAAAATGCAGAAACATCAAATAAGAATGAAGAAAAATAATGACACCAATTTAGGCAGATTTCTTACAGAAAAACGTAATGAGCATTTTCAAAAGCTCTTGTATTAACCCAGCTAGATAGTAGGGTCACTCCCTGAGAATAAATTAAAACTGTTTTTTTTTTTTTTTTTAAGCCCTTCCCAGGCCTCCTGTATTCTGTTTGATATGGTAGTATTCTCACCTGGGAAGTTCTTTTGAGCATCTTATGCTCAAAGTATTAATGTATTGATAACAGAAGCAAAACCCTGCAGAGAACTAATTATCTGATTTACTTGACCTCAGAGAAGCAAAGATTTCTTTTTTCTTAATTGCTAAGTGTATGAACCGTTTATAACCTGAGCTTTCTTTCACTGATGAAAGCCATATAATGTCTATTCAGGCCATATTGAACGCTCATTTCTCAAAAATTACTATGTATAAGAGAAACTCTCCTTTAAATAAAAGCTAGCCCTTTGCATCTTTTATCTCCTTCACCACAATCTCTTACTCTGCTCCTGCTTATTTCTTCCCAGATTGGCAGTTTCAGATTTTCCAAATTAATTAAAGGTAAGATAACAATAGAAAGCTGAAAACAGTAAGTTTGAATCTCAGTATTTTAGCTACAAAACAGGTAAGAAATGGGCAATATTAGTAATGAGCTTCCAAAACTGCTTCTCATCAATTCTTTGAGTTCCCAACTGTGAATACAGTATCAGTTTTCAAGGTGATTTAGGTTTTTTACTACCTGCTGAGAAATCCAGTGAGAATATTAATTAGTGCCAAATGCAGGCCTGTGGTTCAAATGTGCTTTTTTTTTCACTGATAATTGAAATAAGAGAAAATTAATTTCCCCTAGGTCACCAAATATCCATAAAATATTACTTTTCAGACTCTGTCACTCGGTCAAATTGCTGACAGGCTCACATTTCACCCTTAAGTGAAATCACACTGAACAACTCAGTACTTTCCTGCCTCCCTCCCTCCCAGCTTCTGTTTTGGCAGAACTGTAACAACAATAGAGAACAAATCATGCATAAATTTGGACAATATTTTGTGTGACAAGACAGCAAAGAACATAACAGTTAAAATAACAATTAAAACTAACTTGTACTTACTTTACACCTGCTGATAAGCTTACTACAGGAAAGAAAAACCCTTCTGTACTGAAGTTCTCAAACATTCCTTGTACAGGCTGTCCATTAATGCGGAATGAAATGCTGGGTACACCTAAATCCAAGCAGCAGCTCACCACATCATCAGATGCTAATAAATGCTGATTGACGGATGCTACTGCTCTAGGTACTCGACCTAGGATAAACATATTAAGTAATCAGAAGCTTTAAGCAGACTCTCACAGGTTTAACAATGACATTATTTCCTCAAAACCACCACTGAGTTTTTTGTTCATAGTCATGAAGACATGATCCTGCCTTCATCTCCTTTATGAACAATTCTGCTTTTAGAGACAGTGAATCAACATTGTCCCAAAATCTGCCACTGATTTGTGCCAGAAAAGTCATACAATAAGGAAATCACTTGAGACCTCTGAACACTGTTCACAAGATAGAACACACTCAGTTGAAATCACACAAGTTCACACTAGCCCAAGAGTACAAAGACACAGTAAATGACAGTAAATGATGCCCTCTGTATAAAGTAAATGTTAACATATCTTCTTTTTCCCCCAGCTTTCTCGGAAATACAAGATTCACATATCTGTGAATATTCAGTGATGAGACACTGGGACAGGCTCCCCAGAGAAACTGCTGATACCTTGTCATTGGAAGTGTTCCATGTCAGGTTGAAACGGGCTTTGAGCATCATGGTCTAGTGAAATATGTCCCTGCCCATGGCAAGGGCCTTGGACTAGATGACCTTTAAAGATCTCTTCCAACCCAAGCTATTCTATGATTCTATAATTCTACTGAAACTGTGATTATGATTAATATCCCAGTTTACAGTATCAAGAGACAGAATGATATACTTACTGAGTTATCAAAAAGATCAAAAATTTAACAGACCACGTTTTCTTTATGAACTAAAGTCATACATTCAACAGAGGGAGCTTCCTTTTTCCTACCTGGGAAGGTGGAACATTACGGACATGCACAGGACTCAGTAATTATAATAACGATTAACTAGAGATAATATATCTGCAGAAATGTACCTACAAACACTGTAGTTTTTCAATTGCACTTCAAGAGCGAAGGAATATCTTCTCAGCATTCTTTTCAAAACAATTCCCTTGGAAATGTATTTTAACTGTAAAGCAAGCCTAATGAAGCAGTTAAGCACTATTCCAAATTATTGTGTTTGGAACTTCTTAGGAACAAGTCAAGTCAACTGCTCAGGACAGTTTAAATAATCAGAATTTTCCCTTACTACAGGAGATGAGATTTAAGAAACTTTCCAGCACTGTATTTCTGAGGTTCAATTAACACTTAATTTTGTATTAATGATTTATACAGCCCTTTCTAATGCAGTATGCTACAGATGTCTCTCAGCCTATTCCCCCAAAAACCCGTTATTTCTATAATTTGAGAATTGCTCAATAGCGCTTCTGATGACAGAATGCCAGGTACCCACCAAGCTGCTCTATCACTCCGTTCTCCAGCAGGACATGGGGTGGGGGAAGGGGAAGAAAATAAGATGGAAAAAACCTCTTGTGTCAAGATAAAGGGAGTTTAATAAAGCAAAAACAAAGGCCATGTGTGGAAGCAAAGCAGAACAACAAATTTATTCTCTACTTCCCATCAGCAGGTGATACCCAGCCACTTCCCAGGAGGTAGGACTACACATAGTTCCAGAAGACAAATGTCATATTATGGAGCAGACACCATATGGCATGGAATATCTGGTCGCTTTTGTTCAGGGCTCCTGGCTATGTCCCCTCACAAGATCTTGACCAACTCCCAGCCTATTGGTGAGGGGGGGAATGTTGAAGGGATAGCCTCAATGCTGTACCATTGCTGCTCAGCAGTAGCCAAAGCATTGCTGTGCTATCCACACCTTTCCAGACATCAACACAAAGCACAACACAATGAGAGATGCAATGGGGAAAACTAACTCCATCTCAGCCAGATGCCATACTGCGCTGAAAAAAAATATTGAATTATCTGTGTGTGCACACAGATATATACAAATATACAAAATCCTATGCTAGAATAGTATTAATTTAATTGAAAAGTCAAACACACCCCAAAGTAGGGAATGTTACAATTCAGGCCATAAAAATCAAACTCGGCATATTTATGTACGCTGTATTTACAACACACCTTTTAATTGCATGGCCCCACACCATTCTTTTCTGAGCAATTAAAAAATATTTAGCTGCATACAGCATTTCAAGGCATGAAGAAATATGGGGAAGTTAATGATTTTGCCTATCTGCCTTGAACATTGTACGTAAAAAAAGCACACAACACAAATTGAACAAGCTAAAAAATAACCCTCATTTACTGTTTGCAAGAGAGATCTGGAAGGAAAAATAACATGCTACTTCATAAATAAAGATTATACACACAAGGACTGAAATAATGTCTTTTTTTTTCCCCCCGAAACTTCTGAATGCTCACGGATTGCTACACACTGAAGAAACAAAACCACTCAATTAAGGCGGATCTATAGAGTGTGCTAGTACTGATGTTTTTTCTATGTCTTTTGAAAAAAAATAAAAAGACTTTTACAGGAAACATAGAAAAATAAATTCCCAGTGAAACAAATTGATACATAAGTTTCCTTTACACTGAACAGATACATTCCCAACTCAGTGTTTGAACACTTCAGAGAACAGGTGGCCAGAATTGTCTTACTCTGGAAAAAAATGCCCACATCTCATTGTAGAAAATGAACTCAGTTTTTAACTCAATTCTACCTTGGGGCAGAGACCTAGCCAATAATATTTACTCTCAAAGAATCTATCATTAACAAAGGTATAAGCCAGAGAAAAAACAATTGTAGAGCACACTAATACAATGTTAATCAAAGGTGATCCACCAGTGTTATCTACATTCTTAACCAAATCTATATGAAAACAAGATCTATACCAATTAAGACAGTTACACATTTTAGGTACATAACCTAATTGCCAGAGCTCTGTTTTAAATATTTATGTATGTAGACTACGTATGTAAAATCTAGACATTTTAGTGATTATTTTGCTTCCTACTGCTTTTCTTTCTCCTATTATTTATTGATAGTTTGATAAAGAATAAATATTTTCTTATTTTAGAACCTTATGTATTATTTCTTCTCTGAAATGTTCCTTAATTAGAGAGTATTCAGGAACTTTAAGTAACCCCATCCATCAGCATTTCCTGTGTTGCCATTTGATTCTTACAATTAGCCAATAGCACTTCACTGGTTGCTTTATAGGAGCTCTTACTCAAATCTACCTGATTGCATGGGCTGTTACTTCCACTTTTTTGTTAACTCAGCCCACTAAAGTATTCAATTTGCTTGAACAAAAAATGGCTAATATGACCACAAGTTTACTCTCATTGATCCTTAAATGACCACCAAATATCCTTTTGTTGGCATTCATTAACTGCCTTCTTTATAAACTTCTTTAGAAACTTTATAAACTTCTTTAGAAACTGCACGTGTAACCACTTTACTGCAGTACTAATTGAGTCTCCCCAACACAGATTAAGAACCATTCCTAGAAAAACTCGTATTTTTTTCTCCTAAGTTATTTTATATAATAATATGAAAGATATTTTTTCAAACAGCATAGCTACTGCAGGATTTCAGTTTGATATTAAACTACAGAAATTTATGGTCTAAAACCAACTGAAGTTAGTAATAGTGTAGCAATTCTTATTTTTAAGTGTCAGAATTAACTTTATGAAGCTATTTATCAAAATTTAAGTTGAATATATTAAATCTATCAATAGGCGTGAGAATAATAACGTCATTTTCCTCCAATTATAGATACAACGTGGGAGAATAATGCAAATGCACATCCATATACAATTCATTTGTCTGAGATCAATACATTCATTGATTTTGAACAACAGACCTAAGTCTGTGCTGATCTAATTCTGGAAAATGCCATCTTCTGATATATCATAAAAATAGCAGCTACCTGCTAAATACTCTAATTGGTATAATTCAGTATTGGCTAAAATTTCACACAAGAAGTCTGATCTGAAATTCTAAATAACTTCATGGCAACCTGGAGTTCTGAATGTTAGCTCACTATAAAATAGCCTGCTATGTACACTCAGATACTGAAAGTAAAGGTAACTAACTCCTAAACGTAAGAATAAGTGGAAGTAAAAGAAGTACTTACCAGACCACAGATGAAGGCCATCAAAACCAAAAGAGTACAAGTCATCACCAACACCATTGCCACCCCATCCTTCTCCACCTCCAGGATAGGGGGCATAACCTGAAGTAGAGGCCCATCCAACTCGTAAATGAGTAGGTTCGGCCGTCAAGAACGGATCAACCTGATCGATTATTAACTCAAAGTACCACTTCTTGTACTGTGCAGAGCCTTCAGCAACACCTAAAAATATGTTTGGCCTTATGCTAAGAAAGAAAATGCAAGCCAGTTAGTATATAAGTAAATGCAACACATGAACTATATTGCTGCATAATAGTCAAATTCACTTTGCAAATACGTTGAGTGTAGATGTCCACGTTTTGCTTATAATATTTAGGTAATGATTAATTTTATGACTTCACAGAGCTACTTTATAATCATCTTCTAAGATATAGGTTCCATGCTTTGAAAAAACTTATACTCAAAAGAGGAATAACAAGATCATTTCCTAAAATTGAAAAAACAGGAGTGAGGTTGCCCAGAAATCAAATCCCTCTTAAAACACACATGTACTTCACATTACGTTTATATACTTCATAATAATTATAAGGTAAAGCCATAGTCTGTTTTGAATGAGAAACAAGCAACTTTCATCTTTCCATTTCAAAGCAGATTTTAGCATTCATTAGCAATTTCTATTTGAGCAGTTTCCATTACAATTGCCATATTGTTAGGAAAAATATTTTTTTCAGAAGTTAATATATAAACTTTTGCTAAAGTGTGTCTCAACATTGAAATACTCTCTTTGGGCTACAGTATTTTCTTCAATTAATTATGTAATTAAATTAATTATGTAAATTCCATTTTTTTCTAATGTAACAATAAAACATGTCACTATACCTTGTCACATCATTAATCAAACGTGTTTGCAAGAGTAAGTCTCTTCTAGGCAGTAGATTGTCACAAATCAAATTTTGATTGGCACGAACTGCAACTCCATTACAGACACAGAGAGAGCAAAGCACATCAAGAACCTTAAAGAAAAAAATTATCATAAAAAAGTTAGGTAAAGGTAACTACATATACTATTTTTCAGTTGTTACCTTAATTCAGAGTAGCTATATTCGGAGTAGACCTAAAGGAAGGAATCTAACACACATTGTTTTCTAAATACTTTTCACGTAAACAGATCAAGTATAGTCTGTACTACCACATTTGTGGAACCAAATTCAGAACACAGGGTTTGCAAAATACCTCAAAAAAATTTCCCTTGTGATTCCTTATTCTTATTTTGATTAGAAAAAAAGCAAAGCTATAACAGCTGTCTATCAACTGTTTAAATTGGTTTTTTTCAAATTTGAAATGTAAAAGGAAAATATTTGAGAAATTTACTGCAGCACAAAAAACTTTCCAAGCAAAATTAGTGGAAAATTGTCAGCTGCAATTTTTAGACCATTTATGAATCTGTTCTGTTCTGAAAGCATGTTTTCAATATGAGAAGAAATCCATTTATTATTGAAATTAAAAACATTTACAAGAATTCACTAAAAAGCAAAACGGAGTTTCAGAAAGATCTTATTTAAAATGTTGGCTTTTTTTTTTGTTTTGGTCACAGTCTGAAAAGTGAATGAAATTGACTATTTGGAAGACAGACCACAGTAACACAGTGTTTAATGCTGAGGGACAAAGCTGAAACCTTTTGGAAAAAGAGAAGCTTAAAGATTCTCTGGAGCTCTGACAGGTACAAACTGTCTAAACCCTTACAGACCATCTCCAAGACAAAGAACCATCTTCACACTCTTGATTACCATTTTGGAAACTGTTGTACAACACAAGGAGCACCAGAATAGAACATTTATTTTAACTACTCCTATTCTCTGCACACTGAATTAGCACAAAACCATCCTCAACAGCAGTTTAATCTAATATATTGTGAACTTTGCCATGTCTCAATCCACACATTTTCCTTTCTATCACCCCTATTATTGGGTAGAAGCCATTAGCAGAAGGATAGAGGTAGTAACTTAAAGAAGAGCAGAAACTCTGACCAGTACCCATCTGTAAAGTGTTTAATAACAATGATTATCATTAAATCAGAATTTACATTTCAACTGTTTAAATAATCTCTATGCACTCCCTGACCATATTTCTGACATAAGCCTTTCCATTTAAAAAAAAATAATCCATTAAATCAATAACTTTCAGGACTGTTTTGGTTAATAATATTCCTTTCTTACTTTCTAGATCACAACAGAATTTTTAATCTAGCAGGAGAACAAGATATACTTTTTCCTGAGTAACAAATTAATTCATTATTTCACATTACCTCATTACTGATATTTAGTCAAGGCATTACAAATGGAAATGTGCAGATTTGTTACCCAGTTGAATTCTTCTCCTGTATACAATATTTTCCTTTTCTGCCTTAAGTTCCTGTTCCCACTATAAGGTCTACACTAAGATTCTTCAACTGAAAAGTTCTCTTTGCAGGTGACTAGCAAGCACAATAATCTTGGCTAGCAACTGAAAATAATAGGCTAAATTTACCACAGTAATTTAAACTTTTTTCTTATGCAACTTATTCAACTTTTTTCATAAGTTTCTCATGAAATTATATCAGTTCATACTCCTTAACCATGCTTAAAAATACTTCTCTCCTTTTCCGTTTCTGTAGTTGGTTAGGTTCTCTGTATTACCTTCTCTTGTAAACCAGTAATTTCAGCTCACTAAAAATTTCTTTGTTCTTCCTCCAGGTTATCAGTCTTTCAAATAAAATTTTAATTGAGGAAGGAAACTCACATCAGAAAATCACACGTAAAACTATATCCTCCTGTGTGTTGTGATGGCATCCTGATCGCAGCCAGAAACTGTGTTCACTTTCTTCTGTCATAATAAATTGCACATCGATGTCTAAATTAATTTCCACCGTTATTTCTTCTCATATAACTCAGGCTTTTTTTTTCTTCTGAATACATGTGTTTTCGGATATTTGGCTTATTTTTCCAATTTCTCATTTTACTTTATTCTTTTCTGTTACTATTACTATTACTCAAGTTAGGAATGACTTTACAGCATTTAGTTCTGTCTTTCTGCAGATACAACAATGATAGTTCATAGCTTCTGCAGAGCCCTGCACCATAAAAAAAAGCTACTCCGTACAGGTCCTTACAGCCACCAGAATGCTTCATTTTCTCAGCAAATTCAAAATTCTGACTGGTTATAAATATTTCTTAACTATTTCCTTGTCATAATTATTTGCTGTATTTAAAACTTAAAAGCAATTATATATTACACTTTTTTTTTTAATCTCAACAAAGCAATTTTGCAGGTGTACTTCAAGGTTATTCCTTTAAAGGTACAAGAACCATGTATTTCCATGTAGACATTTCTCTGGGTTTTTTTCCACAAATCTTTATCAATTATCAATACACCCTTAGATTTTCCAAATTTACCTTGTAATTACGCCCGTGTTTATCCAACAATGAAATAATGGATTTGATGTGCTCCTCAGCTATTATATTTAGAGCTTCTGGGCTTTCAATCAAGATGCAGTGCAAGACTTCCAAAATACCTTTATGAAGGACACAGAAACACTGTTGTCATTAAATCATCTGTGCAACTTAACACAATCTAAAAGCTCAGTAAATAACAAAGAATCTTAAGAGATGCTATCTTTTCTCCAGCCTAAAAAGACTGAAAACTTTTTAAAAAATATTGATATGACTATGATGTGAAGCACATTAGACAAATGTGCATCATGAAGCTGTTAATATCTGGGTTTTTTTTACCACAACTTTAAAACCACTTAAGAAAAATCCAAGTTTAGCTTCTTCTTTTCAACGAGAGAGATAAAGGTTTTACAGCGGGGAGTCTGTGTAGTATTTTGATATTTTGTTGAACACCTCATTGTGTAAAAAAAATTCTATCTATATATATGTTATTTGTACATGTGCCCACAGACAACTTTCGTGTTAGTCAGCATCAATGGGGCAGTAGTCTTGATACTGTCTGACCCACTTCATTAATTCACCAAAGTCACATTCAACACTGATTGGATATTGCATAAATGGTATTGCATAAATGTACAGAACCAAAAAATGCCACAAAAACATCTGCTCAAATGTAATACTTTGCTCAATTAAAAAACATGCGGTGTATTTGTTTTCTAACACGTCATTTTCAAGAAAAAACTGCTCTGACATTTATAATGTAAGACAACTGTGTATGTATTGATAATTAATTTACATTGATGAAAGTGAGTCTCACCTGAGGAAGATTCTAGTCTGTCCAATTTACTTATTAGCCAATCGAGGTTACTGGAAAACTGAGTACAATTGTTTCTGTTGCCACGAATGAGAGCAGCTGGAAAAAACCCACAAGGTATAATTTTATAACAGGATATTTCCTTATTAGATCGATCACCAATGTTAATTATATATATTTTAATACAATTTTTATAACAACTTCACAGAATAATAAATCGACAATTCCTAAATATACATATGTTATGTAATAATTAAGAATTTCATTAATTAGATTACCAGCAACTGACATAACTTGTAAAAAGCATGTAGTTTTCAAGTTGACAGGGGTCTACTGGATAAACAAGAATTTCAGCAAAAAATATGTTTTATTTAACAATTAAATGAAATTATCCATCATGCTTGTTTGATGCAAATGCCAAGCACTGTCATCATGAAGAGGCTGAAACACTTTATTCTCTATATCTTATAGGAAGATCATATGCAGAAGTTTAAGCTCAAGTGAAGGCTGAGTGTACTGCACTTCAAGTCTACTTTCTGATTAAAACATCTTTTAGAATGGATAGCACATAATCTTCAGCAGTGCAGAACACAATGTTATTTTACTACACTTCCAAATTTCATCAGCATTCCAGTATTTCAAGCAACACTGTTTTCTTTTCTTCCAGAAGTTATTACTGATCATAGAAAAGCATCCAAAATAAGTCTTTTGTATACACTTGGCATGGATTTCTATCATGAAGTGTTAAGTTAAATATTTATTACATCAGAACAAGTGTGTTCAAAATGTACCTGAAGAAGACAATCAAGAAAAAAAACTGAAAACACTTACAAAGCACTAAAGAGCTTTTTTTAATGCCACTTTTTAAACTTGTAAGACTGCAGTAAAATGCAGGCAATGGTATCTTATTACTTTCTACAGCAATAAGAAGATTTCACCAGAAACATCTGCGTGCCTGTGCTATGCAAATAACCTCATGCCTCAAAGCATTCCCCCTGGTTTGTTTTACTCATTTCCTAATTCTAGAATTGTATATTTTACTATGGTTTGGGACTAGCTTTCTTTGTACTGAAATTGGAATGTATTTAAATTCTGTTAGAAGACAAGATTCTCACATATGAGGAATTATGTAACTCAGGTATCAAATTAGTGATTTCAAGAAACACATATATACTTCTACTCTATAATTTTGGCCCTATTACAAGACAGAAGCAGTTCACTCTAGAAAGTATGGCATTGAAGTTTAAAATCTTTTAATTTCTGTTTTATGTAATTATTTTTATTACATTTAAATCTAAGCCTCAAGTGACAAACATGCATTCAGTAGACCTACAAGTTCTGAGTATCACTTTAAGGCTTCACTTCAGTTTAATGTATGACAGTTTTCCATTTTTTAAAAATTTTTAAAATAATAATTCACACCTATTTGCATACCATAAGTACATTTAAAGTAAAAAAAATATAAAAGTACTCAATTTGGCATGCTGCACCAATCTTTTTCCTATTTGAGATTTATTTTTCTGCTCAACTCTGTTCTCTGTAATAAACATCAGTATGTGGAACAAATTCAGGAATTCTGTAATTTACATGATAATCAATAACACAAAGTACTCTTTGGTGGTGAAGCAGCAAGTATAATATAAAGAATACACAACCAATATAAAGAATACATAACTTCGCTTTTTACATTAGTGGATTATTTAAGAATTTACCTAATAATTTGTAAAGGAGATTCAAAATTTCTTTCCATGCTGTACCGTGTTCTTCTCTTGCAATTCCTGCAAAATGAGCTGTGCTGTTGTAGTCATTTAGGCGATCAATGCAATTCAAAACTAGTGCCAGCATTCCCTAAACACATATGACAGAGAGGAAAGTGAACTGTACATGAAAAAGAATTTGTTGTCCTTTTAAAAGATTTTTTCCTGTACACATTAAAAAGTTGCATCACCTTACATTAAAAAAACCCAAACTATTGTGCTTTCAAGATCTGAATTTGTATTTTTCAATATCAGAATCATCCATTTTAAAATGTGTTTAGACATGTTTGGATTGCTTGCAGGTTTTCAATATCATTTTAGTGTCCAACCAAACTGAAGTTAAAAATCTATTCTAGTATTTGAACTTGTTCTACAGATATTTTATTGGGTAGTAAAATTTCTACCTTTTTTAATCAATAAAAAATCCTTTGTATATAAATTTAAAGCAGTGGGTTTTTTTCCTCTGTAAGGAAGATTTCTTGTAAAAAAGAGTCTGTTCACAAAAATTATAATAATCTTTATTGTCAGCTTTGTTTATTACTTACTTTTTATAATACTTAGCTGAGCCAGGAATAGTACAGAATCAGCCTCTAAAATATATTTCCTATTTATACAAAAGGGTAATTGATACATTTTCAGGGAGAAACTATGATACAATTATGTAATACCTATCCTTCTCTAGAACTAGCATTTTTCCGGTCTCTAGATATAAAAAGCTCCAGTTTCACACCCTGGTAGACAGAAAATACACTAGAATTAACATATATTAATTATTATTATTGACAGGTTTCTTATTCATTTGGGGTTTCCAGAATGTGTAACTTCATAGAGAGAAAAAGAAATTTCTTGTCACAATAATTTCTTTTTTTTAAAATGACATCTGTTTAAGAATTCTCAGAAGTATTAAGACTGAATTTTATGAGAGCTTGTGGCCTGTGACAAGTGTGGAAGTGAAAAATATGTCACAGCAAATTATCATGTGGCATTACAGTCTATTTTTATATATATATATATATATATATGTAAGCGACAGAACTTTACATTATAAATCACATGCATGCATGATAATGTTTAGGTTCTTCTCTATGATTGTGACACGATACACTTAAAATACAAATGATGTAAAAATCCCTCTCTCTATACCTCTTCTTTAAATAGATTTTGTCTGTTCTTGAGTGACCGAAGCTTGGTTTGCTTATCTTCATGTTCCAGGTCTTCTTCGGGAAGCTGGAAGTAAGTTATCAGGTCTCGCAGAGTCTGAGCCATCTCCTCAACAGGCAGGGCACTGGGTGAGAGTGTTCTGTTGTTTCCACTACAGAAAACAATAAAGACTGGCAGCATTATTTATTTCTGCACTATAACTTAAAGTATTGTGTAGCAGCCTGTCTGTTGATATCTACATCAATTCTTGTTATACGACATATGTATGTGAGCAACAGCTCATCTGAAGTGCAAATCATTCAAATATCTATTGTTTTGGAGTCCACTACTCAGAGCTTCCTGAAATGGAATCACATTTCCCTTTCTGCACTGATGTAAAGAGAGAAAAGGATTAAAAATAGTCCGAAAAATGAGCAGAAGAAACAATGTAAGTCAGCAAAAAAGATTAAAAGAGATGAAAAATATACCAAAGTCCTTTCTTACAGGAATTTATTTTGTTTAGATGCTTTAAATCCTACTGATGATACAGGCATAATGTGCAGATGGACTAAAATAGTAGCTGAGGGGGTCTGTACACCCCTAATCTTCTAAACAAAGAACATAAAAATAACAGGTAATCCTAAGCATTAATTAGGTCTTCGCTATCAAATCTATATAGAACATAAAGACAGGTGGGGGTTTAAAAATATAAAGCATTTCAAGGAATCTCAGCTGTCCGTAAAATAATGTTTCTTTCCTGTTCAAGCATTTGCTCAGTCTTGGGTGACAACCCAGTTTTTCAAGGTCTAACTTACTATTATAAATAGGATAATCAAGGAGGAGCTGACTCCTGGCAGAGGTGGCTCCGGTTTTATATCCTCAGTACAAGAAATACAAAGGAGTACTGTAGCCCTTGTGATACTGAAGAAATGATCTTTTAAATGCAGGATCATATGTGTGGAAGCAAATTATTAATTATAAACTCATTTTTCTTTATTTTTTCACCTAGTAGGCAGCAATACAAGGATGATCACTTGGTCATCATAATTAAAACTTCTGCCAGGCACTATGAAAAAATAGTTTCTTCAGTACTACAATATTCTTACTGATTTTATTGTTTATTCTTATATGTTGGTCTCAGCAATTATAAATGAATATGCATTGACACAGAACTGTATTTTATCCTAAAAATCTTTAGTCAAAAATGTATTGTATAGAAGACCTATAGCAAAGAAAAGATGAAACTTGCTGCTTGTTAAAGAGCTACTATCACAGAATCAAAGAATGCTAAAGGTTAGAAGGGATCTTCAGAGATCACTTAGAACAACCTCTCTGCCAAAGCAGGTTCACCTAGAGCATGCTGGACAGGAATGCATCCAGTAGGGCTTTGAATATCTCTGGAGAAGAAAACTCCACAACCTCTCTGGGCAGCCTGTTCAGTGCTCTCTGACACCCCCAAAGTAAAGTTTTTCCTCATGTTCACATGGAATTTCCTGTGTTCCCATTTGTGCCCATTGCCCCTTGTCCTGTGACCAGGCACCATGGAAAAGAGTCTGACCTCATCCTCTCAACACCACCCATTAGATATTTATGAGCATTGGTAATATCTCATCTTGGTCTTCTCTTCTCTAGGCTAAATAGACCCGGTCTCAGCTTTTTCGCACGAAAGGTGCTCCATTCTGTTGATGGAGCTGGACTCTCTTCAGTAGTTCCCTGTCCTCCTTGAACTGGGGGGCCCAGAACTGACTGCACACGCAGTACTGCAGATGTGGCCTCACCAGGGCAGAGTAGAGGGGGAGGATGACCCCTTTCAACCTGCTGGCCACACTCTTTCTAATGCACCCCAGGAGACCACTGGCATTCTTAGCTACAAGGGCACATTGCTGGCTCATGTAAGTTTAGCATCATATATTTAGTAAGTTTTTAGAATCATGGAAGTTTAGTAATGTAAGATAAATGTCATGAACAATTTATTCTAAAGAATGAAGGAAGGGGAACAAAAGAAACAAAAAAAAATAGCATAATAATATTATGCTTCAAAATGACCCATCTTTTCAACCTAAAAAAGCTAAATGTATTATTCAAAACACCAAATACAACGACATATGTAAGACAGTTGTCATTATACTTCCCTTCACTATCTGAATACTAAAGCTCTCCTAAGTTTACAACTGTTTCCACAGTTTCTATACAAAACTTACTGGTAATTAAGGTCCATCCAAATCAAGCTAAACTGATACATCACAGAAAACACTTAGAAGGTTTTTGTACAAATTGACAAGACTGATAATATAAAGCAGAAGAACAAACATTTTTAAGCACTGGAAAAGAAGACTGGAAAAAAATTAAGTTGAAGAAGTGAGTGCATTAATATAGCAAGTAAAAATTTTGATTCAGAAAATCTATTTCTTAAATTATCCTTTAAATACAGTCTTGAATCCAGAAAACCAAACTAGGGATGAAATGTGATAAATACAGTATCTTTTCACGCTCATTTTGTCAATGGTTCATTAAGATTCAACATCTCCTGAGGACACTTAGGCTGAGAGAGAGAAGTTCAGAAGTTGTTCCTTTTACCTTCTCAGCTGACAGCCTTCTGTTATTGTTGTTATTGCATATTGCATTATATGCAATATTATATTGCATATAATCTGTTATACTACATACAGTTCACCAGAGAGAACTGCCTCTCCTCTGATCTTTAAAACTTCCAGATATGATCAGAGGGAGGTGACAGAGAAGTAGGAGGCATCAACAGGATGGGTGAGTAAAAAGGAATAGATAAAATATTTCAGGCCAGATTTTGAAGGCAATAAATTGGCATTTCCCTACCAGATCTGTAGAGATCTATTTTGTACTTCCTTCTACTGTTTGCTTGCATGGACTTGGAACGCTACAGTTTTACATCTTTTATTTTCATCTAAAGAGTATTACACATCAATATTCCTTTCCATTAGTTTGATGAATTTGAGTAGAGATAGCTACAATATTTGGTCTACCAAGAAAAACAGAAAAATACAAACTCTTTTATGAATATTGTGAGGCTCTAGCTACTGTAGAATACTTGCTAATGGAGTAACACTAAAATAATTTAGCATATTTTCTTCAACCTGGATTATTATGATCCAGTTTGCTACTGGCTTCAAGGTATTAGATTTCATGTAAATAATCTCAAATAAGCTGTTTTACATATTTAATGGCATGAAAAAATAAAATTACAAACTTAAGTCAGTAAAAATATATTATTAATAGCTTATAAACACAAATATTTGAAAGCAGGAAATGATGATTCTGGTAGCGAAATTCTTATCATTTCAGAATACTTTAACAAGCAAACATACAAAAAATGCTTGTATATAAGATGGTAATAATTACCTTATAAACTGGCTGAATAAGCTTGTAGTATTGCGAATGATTCGAGCAGCCTGGGATTCCTCATGCTGACATCTTTGTAAAGTTAGACCATCATCCATATGGCCTTCTTGGTGTAATATAACCTATTGAAAGTTTGCAATTATCACAGGAATTACTTTTAAAAAACCTTTATGCTTTTAAATATTTTGTAATTTATTTCAACATTGCACTGAAAACAGTAATTACATATTACTGAGCTACTACTTGTAAATTTATATCTGGACACCTGTTTATTAATTAATTACAAATTTGTCAGTCTTACATAAAAGTTATTCAGAGAAGACATTTTAATGTACCTTTATTCTTCCACAATTCATTAAACATATATGCTTATGAAATGTTTTGTTGTTGAAACAAAAATGTCATTCTTTCTATATTCTGGATGTTAGGGAAAACGGATCTTCCCTATTTTAGGCATCATTTACTAAAGGATTCATGCATGAAAAGACTACTGACAGGAAAATCAAGATGGAGTGACAAACACCATAAAAATTACAACGCAGCTAAAGGAGCAACAACAATTATGAGTAACTTCTGACTCATCTAGCTATTCTCTACAAATTGTGTTGGATTCTTACCAGAACCAGATGTGAACATCATAAGAACTTCAAGCAGTAAGAGAGATCCTTTGGGAGGGGTTTAATTTTTCCCTTTAAATAAATAGCCAATTTCACAAAAAAGCCAGCATAATTTTTAAGTATCACAAAATGAAGTCTTGATCATTTACAGAATTTTTGTAAGAATAAATGTCAGTTATCCTGCTTCTCTGCCCAACATGTAACCTATTGAATTCTCCACTGAAAAATTTTTTTTTTTTTAACTCTGAGATAGTAAAAATTTGCTGACAAGCTTCCCAGTTAGCTGAGTAATCCTGAAGACACTGAATAGCCAACTAAAGAAACAAGTGGTTACTGCCAGAAATGGGAAGGTTATTTACCAACAGATTTTTGTATGTACTGGCATACAGGTATACCAAAGCACTGAAAAGTGATGTTTTTCTATACTTGGCAGGATCCAAAGTACAATGTGCTCTGTTCCTTCGAACACGCTGAGGAAGCACTTTTTTAAGAGCCAAACATACCTTATGAGTTTATTTGGGCCTCAGAACCCTTGGAAATGTCATGAAGAAGACCAAAAAGACATTTTTGAACGAGTATATCAATAATATTACCTTAAAGGAGACTAATTTACATATTGGTCATTTTTCCTTTTTGTTCAAGTACTTCTATATAAAGTCACACTGTGGGTGACTTTGTTAGCTGAAATATCACTGTTTCCGTAAAGAAGGGTCCTGGGGTCTCTTAACTGAACAATAACTAAAGAACCATTCTTCCTATCACAAAATTAATAAGACAACATTTGACAATCAAATAATGTTTCCTCAGATGACTGCATGTAGCTCTAGATTTCTGAGCTACAAGAATGGTATAAGAATGAAAACATTTGACAGCTAGAATATTAAAGCTACGGTGCATTGCAAAGTCAATGGACCTTCACCACCCTGCAGCAGATATGCACTATTCTCTCTAAGTATGCAGTAGGATCAGGGAAAAGAGAAGTAATTTAAAATCATTCCTATTTCTCTGACCAAAAAATACCCCACCCAAAAACTCAACTAAATCATCCAGAAACACCACAATGACCGGAAAGTGCTGCTTAGAACTCCAGTTAGTAGATCATGGCCAGATGCATCCAGCACTGCCTACTCCAGTTCTTCAGATAAACCACTTCTCTTCATATAAACAGACATTTGGCACTGCCTTGCTTGTTGAAGCACAGCAGGACACTGGTATTAACCAATACACTGAGCAATGGTCTCCAGGACATGAATCCAAAACATGTAGCATATGTTTGTTCTCTAAGCTCAAGCATTCTGGAGCTCTGCAGGAGTTCATAGCTTGCACAGGGAAAGCTCTCAAGCTGAAAAGACAGGCATCCACCACTCACACTGAATAGTGGAAGGCTGTTGAAGAACATTAATGTAAACATCATTACTACCTGGCAAAGTCTTGAACCCTTGGTTACCAAGATCTCAGAGAGAGATACAACAGATCAAAATCCTGTCAGAAATCGTGCAACAGACACCTCAGAAATTATGCCAGAACTTCTTACATATTTGTGTCTTGCAGAGACAGCATGATAACTAGATATATGAGACTACAGAAACGCCAAACTATAGAAGTTTTCACTTGGTATTTTGAGTATTTTATAACAGAACTAATTCCGTAGTTGTTTTCTGCTCTCCATAGATTTGCAGCAGCTATCAGTGATAATAGCTAGGTTATGTGGAAAAAAAACACCTTTTGCCTTTTGCAAAAATAATGTATTTCTCAATCCTCATTGGGCTACTAAGACATGTTGCAAAAAGTGCAGGTCACCTTGAGAAGGATTACACAGTGAAGAAATGGAAAATCTCTTGATGAAATGATGGTGGAGGACGCCTACAAAGCTATGAACTCAATTTTACTGTAGAAAAATGAACTTGATATGAAATTTAAAGGGATGTATGTATCTAAAAATCACTTACGTAATTATAGTCTAATACCATATTTTGCAGAGGATGACAAATTATTTCTTGCCTCCACAGGAATATCAATTACAGGAAGCAAGGACGTTTGGGTAATCTTCTGTTTGAAGGTACGTAACAGAAAAAAATTCTCCAGGTGAGAGGGCAACAAAAGATTTGGAGTCTTTGAACACGAATGAAACAGTTTGAAAGGAGAAAAGTGACAGGCAATTACTGAGATTCTTTGAGTACCTTGTTGCTGAGCAGAAAACTGGGGAAAAGAACAAAACACTAAAACCATCAGAAGCTATTGTAAAATTTGTCATTGAATACAGAGGAAGAATCTACACATTGCCTTTTCAGGAAGTAAAATGGGACCGTCTGAAGAAAGAAAGTCCCATAGCCAAAACTGGCATGGGAAAGGAAAAGGCCAGCATTGTGTGATTGAATCTCTTATCAAGAAAATACTAATTGACTGGCATATGAAGAAGAACTTCTCTGCTCAGAAGTGAAGGGGTTGGGCACTCACTGCCCGCTTATGACCACACGCATTGCATAAATAAATGAGATTGCGCCCACGGTGTGCTGAGGGCCTCATTTTTTGTACTACAGTGTTGTGTATGGATATTCTCTTATGAATGTAGATACATACAAGCAATTAAAGAAGAATTCCAATTTCTGTTCACTAACAAACTTTTTTTTTTTCTTTTTCATGTTCTAATAATAGTTTCAAGTAAAAATCTATGCATACAGAATCAATGAGTCATTTGGTAATGATGCAAAGCTAGTACTAAATCCCTTAAATCTGAATGAAATACAAACATAATTTGAAGACATAAAAGGTCATATGATCCTAATTAAGAATATACTTGTATCCTATAATCAAAAGGCTGAAAGGCATTCTCAATGCCATATCACAATTACATCTAATATTTTTGCAGGAAAATTTCTATTAATACCATTAAGAAACTGAGGAGTTCGTAGAGCCATTTCTTAAGTAATACATTTAGTTGCCATTTCATACAATAAAATCAATTAAAAAATTCTAAAACACTGTGAAAATAAGATGACTTACAAGTTTACACCCTTAAACAGATAAATGTAGATTTTAAACAAAGTAATTTAACCATCCAAATCAGGAATTTCTATATTTTGCTCAAGTGTGAAAAAAACAACTGGGCCCAAATTAATAATTCCTTATGTCAAGAAAAATAGCTAAATACATTTCTTAGAGGCAAAGTTTTTCTTCAGTTACATAGTTAGTTTAATACCCACCACTATTTTCATTTTAAGAATTAAACATTCACACCATTTTCAACAAAACATCACAAAACAATTACAACCACAACTGCCACAGTGATAGAATAGCAACAACCTGGACAGACCAAGACTGTTATGCAACTAGCATTCATTTTATAAGTAATTGAAACAAACTTCAAGCATTACCTTTCTCTTCAAAGGACCTAAGCGTGCTGATTTAGCGTCTTGTGCTTTGTAAGTCAACCATAAGGCACTGGCCACATGTTGGATAAAACAAATTGAATCACCGTACTTTATTTCTGGGACTCCCATTCCATCAATGTCACGTTTAAGACTAGAATCCTGCTTTTCTTTTAGCTCCTAAAAAGATAAAATAAAAGCTGATACTTAATCTCTAGTGGAACAGGATAAGCCACTGAATTCTACAATGAAATACATTTTGAAATTTTGTTAAAATATTATTATGCTAAAGAACTTTTTGCTTATAAATAATATATGCAGATAATAACTTCACTTGGAATAATGCCTCTGCGTTGCAATGACCAGCAAAGAAAATATTCATTTTTGAAATGAGCACAATCTGGCTTTTCCATTCTTTTCCTTTTGCATTTCTTTTTTTTTTTTTAATGTTTATTTTTACATTTATCCTCTTTGTAAGAGGAACTAGATCCTTTCAAATCTCTTTTAAAGACATTGGTCCATGCTTGGCTGGAACACCCAGCACAATTTTTAAGACTGACATATTTCTTAATGCCATCATTTGTCATTCACAGCCAGAGGATTTTAAGCCTCCAGCACAAAAGCAACTATCTTTTTCTTTAAAATAAAATAGTTTTCTTTTTTAAATGTAATTCAGGAGTAAAAACAGAATTAGGCAGCAAATTCTGTAACAGTAAGTTATGTCTACATGTGCAAAAAATTCTAAGTAAACAGAGTAATTAGATTCTATTATTTGTATATGATTTCAAATGGTGATGGACTTAATCTTAAATGTAGACAGTTGCTCATCTGTTGCTAAGTAAAGCAACAACAGTAGGCATTGATACACTTTAAATTATTATATGTGTAACATGATTTTAATTTCATTTCAGTTAACTGAATGTTAAACATCTGTGGAGTATAGAGAAGTTCTGTTTTAACTATGCTAATCTACTTTCATTTATATGGAATTTAGCTGTCACATTTCAACAATAATTTTAGTTGAAACAGATAGCATTATAACACCAAAATGAAGTTGAATGAAAATACAAGACACTCCTTGGGGATACCATTACAATATCAAGACTATGGGGATGTCACATCATATTTACACAGACTGCACTATCACATGCAGATAAAGATGAACTCTGAATACACATTGACAGTGAGGCCATTAAATGAAAAATACAAAAAAGTAGTACAAATTAATTAACTGTCAGCAATTATTTGGCTTTATCTACACCTTAAAGATTAAAACATTTTTTTCAAATATTACATCTGCATCAAGAATCAAGCATCAATGAAAATTCCAATGAAAGAAATCAAAATGTGGCAAAAGGTAATGCTAATTAAGTTACTGTTTTAAAAATATTAAGTGATACCGGTAGTTTTCTATAATGCTAAACAAAGAAAAATAAAGATTTTCAAATTTCAGAAATAAAGCTTTTGAATCATTTTGGGGGCCTGAAGGCTGTTCTCACTTTAAGCAATACAGTACAAATTCCTCTTTGTGATATTTTGTTCTTTGTGTTCTGTCCAGTTTTTCTAGGATTTCAGCCAAGTCATTTGATAGCAGTGTGCAAAGAGAGGGTGTATTTTCTAACAGCTGAAAAGTATAGTCAGATAAAGATTATCAGGGGAGAAGGGGAAAAATATTTCTTATGTAGATATTTTACATATCTTAGGAGCAAAATATCCAAACACTTTCCCCTTCAAAACCCTCTCTTCACAACCTATTCTGTTTAATTCCCTCAGGCCATGAATGAAGCAAGTCAAAGAAAACAAATCGCATCACGGGTCCAGAAGATGGCAAAGGAAAAATAACCGTAACAAAAAATGAAAAAAGAAAGAAGAAATGAACAAAGGAACTCGAGGGTAAAGCTGTCAAAGATAAAATTTTCACAAGATATTTAATACACTAGGAGATGGGCAAGATTTAGACAATGAGAGAATTTATAGAATCATAGACTGCTACGTGATAGAAGGAAGAAAAGGAATGACAGTGTGACCAGGACAAATAAATCCAACTGAACTATCTTTACAATGATTTTTCAACAGTCATCTTGAAAAAACACAGCAGGGAAAAAAATCTCTTCATATACTAAGGGCTTGTTTATGTACCTCAAAGAATGGTAAGACAGCCTCTCTGCTGAATTCATTAAATCTAACCTATGCGGCTAATTAAAATTTTATCTTTTGGTGCTGCACACTGTTATTGCATTAAAAGTACAGCTAATAGGCTACCCCAACTTCACAAATGAAAAAGACAGAAGGTCTACAAATGTAAGAGCAGAGGACTGATAACTTTAGCTTACCTATCTTACTAGTGGGCTTGCTGTACTCTGTACACTTTGGTGTATACATTTCTACACCCCAGTAGGCAAGAAAAACAAAGTTGATTTTAATTTTACCTTCTACTTTCTCCACCCATATAAAATAAGTAGAAAAAAAGCTTAATACTGTATTTGAAATGTAGTGCTTACTCGGAAATTACAATTGTAGAATATGAACTTACAAATAAATACTTTAACTTTTCAAGACAATGACTCTGTAATGCCTTTCATCTTATTTCAAAAACAAATTGCACTTTATACACTAAACTATTACGACATCCTAATGCCATGTTGAGCCCCTAAGATAGCTACATGCTGGCAGTAATATTAAAATGATATCAAATCCTTCTGCATGAGTCATCTGTGACTTTTGAATGTGTCAGAATGTTACTTATTCAAACTACACCAATAACTTCTTCATTGTCAATTGTATATACCATCATGAAAATAAAATACGAAATCTCAATTATTAATTCTGGGCTACAACAATTTTTAAATAAAGAAATATTTATGAATATGCTCTTGTTCTTCACTGTGTTTATTCTCAGAGAAATTTATAAGCAGAATCAAGACTCTGCTCAGCAGAGTATACTGAGCCAAGTACTGCCCTGGAATGAGAACATCCCATTTCAAAACAGGATTCCATCTGCTGTAGGGAAACTGCTGTCTCTGTGGTCACAAGGCATTACAGAACTGTTGCCTTAAAATATAAAGGCTGACATTTTAAAACTTTGTCAAAGGTAAGCTCCATATGAAACCCAACAAAAGGCATAATTTGGTGGGGGGCGTGGTGGGGAGGAGAGGGAGTTCAACAATTTCTGATGCTTATAAGCTTAGTTTGCAGTAATTTGCAGTAAATGGGCATATATTGCATATGCTGTTTTCATTGCAATCAGCACCATAATGTTCTTTAGCACGTTCTTTCACTTTTTTAAAAGCTCCCTTCTATTCTTATTTGTGTAAGGACATATTAAGGAAAATTCTAATTTGAATTTTATAATTTAATAATCTGTTTCAATGTTCAGTGTTACCCAGCAAAAGGAAACAAGACAGTGGAAGTAAATACATTATGAATGCAATCACAAGTTTTGGAAAGCAAGGAACACACAAGACTGCTGAAGAGGTATGTAACACTACTGAGGATGAAGGGGTGATTTTTCAATGAGAGGTTCTCTATAATAACTGTTGGAAAAATAAGATAGTAAGTCATGTGTTACAGGCTCCTGCAAAGCCTTGGGGATTTGGTGTACTCCACATAGTTTTGCCCACTGGCAAAGATAATCTCTTTTTTCCACAAAATTTCTTTTGCTGGTTTCCAAACTGGAAAGAATATCTCAACAGATAAATGGTTTATTTCCTTTTGGATACTCCACAGCAATGTATACCCTGAGAAATCTGGTCTGAATTCATTGTTGACCCTACCCAAAGCAGAAAGCTGTACTAGATGACTTTCCAGGTCCTTTCCAACCAGAACTATTCTATGATTCTAAAGAACAGAAATTTCATAAACAACCAGGTATTCCAGTTTGCTATTTTAAAGGATCTTTACACAGCTTTAGACAGTTATCTTGGAATTTCCCTTAATTCATGCAATATTAAGGTCCAGGCAAATAAAAATATTTCTTCATTGAAAAAAAAAAAAGAACAAAAGAAAACAAAGATTTACAAATCCATATATGCAGAAATTAAGATAATCACACTTGCATATATCTAGTCTAGCTATTAGTTCTACAGTTCCTTTTCCCCTCAATCTGTACGCAATCAGCACCTGGCTTTGAGTCCTTTCCTTCTTACAGTCCAAATCAATCTTTGGGGTTTATTAGTTTCCAAAACCTCACCTTTCTTTCTTCTGGAAGAGTTATCACTGCTTGTTCCCCTCACCTTTGGAAACACTAATATCTCTACCCATGGGTAGAGTGCAGCTCTCACCTGCCCAGACAATAAACAGCTATTTTTATTCTGAGCACAGGCAAAAGCAATTTATATCCTATTGTGAAATAAAAATATTCTCTCCTATATAGGACAGCAGAAATCCTAGGATGATGAGATACTAAACTTCTAGTTCATATAAAAATGTACATTATCAACCATACTAGGTACAAGCATAGTAGAAGGGATGAATGTATTAAAATGTCATTATTGACTCCTGCATAATTAGTTACTACTGTACTTCATGTTAGTAACTTTGGGGATTGTTAATATGCCTTTGAGATACACCTCATCAAAAAAAGTAATAAAATAGGGAATGTTTATTCACCGTAACAGAAATTGTTTATTTTATGAGTATGCATACATAAACATAAAATTGAAGGACAGCCAGAGTCAAATTAGACAGTGAGTAGGTTATAGGAATTCAAACACAATGCTAAACCAGTAACTGTGGCATTCCTGGCATACTCATCATCCTTACCAGGGTGCCATGATTTGCCAAACAAGAAAAAAGTATAGTTGTAATAAATTCCCCTGCACACCATCATACGTACAAATCTATACTGCAAAGCCTTTACACTGAAGAAAGAATCAAAAACTATTTGGTCAGCATCTAGCAATATAAGGAAATTTCCTGACAGTTTTTCAATTATTTTTATTGGTTAAAATGAAAACTCTCAGTATACTATATGCAGTCACGATAATAAAATGAACATCGCTATTTTTAACATGTTAAAAGAATTAGTTGCTTTATTATACTAACAGAAGTCTAGCATCTGTCAAGACCCTTAATGCTAGATTTTACCTAGTATATATCTGACTTTAAAGATTCTTTTTCACTGCCCTTCAGGGACCATACAGCATTCAGAATTACATGGAACATTTAGCTTCTCATACTTAATAAAGACTCTGTTGTAGCAGCTATGGAAGTATTTATAAGTAAGACCATGAAAGCATGTAAAAACTTTTCATCATCTTTCATGTAAAAACCTTTCACTTACTGGAAAAAAAGTTATTAAGTTCGCCTACCTCCATAATTATTCTTCATTCTCTCTCACTTGGATGTTTTTCTCAGCTGGAAATGATGAAAAAGCTAGTAACATGCAATTAGCAGCTCACTAAAGAGCACAGTTTGAAAACATATGGTTTAGAAATCACTGACTACATTTTCTTTACAATTCACCTATCAATACTCTGCACGAAGAATTTTGTCCAACTGAACTGAATTCAATTATGACACATAGAGCTCGAGGGAATAACATTTGAATGAGATTCATTCTAATGAAAACGATTCTATAATGATTAGAGCATTCCTATTAAATCACCATATCTTGTTTCGTGTTAGTTTTCAATCTTGTTTTTTTTAACCTGTTGACAGCTTACTTTTCTTTAAAATTTATTCATCATTCCTATTTTTCCTCAAGGAAACCTATGTTTCTCTCATCTCAGTTTGTTTACCTTCATATTTAAATGCATAATCCATGTCAATTGCTTCAATTTAGAAATTGCAAATAATTTATAAGTCCTTGAACCAACTCAGATCTAGTATTTGATTACTCCACATTTCAGACAAATTTGCATCGGTATTATTTACCTTTGATGCTCTAAAACAAAATGCAGTAGATGTTGTGTCAGACTTTTCTCTATCTAACATTGCAAGTCCTTCATCTTCATTCAGAGCCAAATACTTTCCTGTTGTAATATGTCGAAGACGGAAAGGCTGTCCCCATCTGATGTTACTTCCACTCCAGCTAAACATATAAGACATCAAAAAATAATTTATGAAATAAGCAAAAGTAATAGTTCTATTTTGGGTTTCAAAGGACATTCAGAAAACTAAATATGCTACATATATGCCTTTTTGCTTTTGATTTCAATACTGTCATTAGAACAAATGTAGAACTGTTAATGCATTAGGAAAGGGAACCTTGGAAAGGAGTACAGCTTTAATTTTCTTGTTTCTATACTCTCTCTCTGTTTTATTAGGTGTTACATGCAGTGTCCATAAAAAAAAATCCTACATGTTTCTGAAAAATTCTAAAGGGTAAGTTAACTACTGCATTTAAGTTGACTGCCTAACTGAATGAATTAAACCTGAGTGAGGTTCCAAAGAACTATCCAACATCTCTGTTAGTTATGAGGGTATTTAATTTGCAATCACAAAAACATCAAGAGTTCAGGAGGACAACAAAGTTAAAATATGTATATCCTTACAGTATATATAGAAATTTCACCTGCAACAAGTTAACAGGTCACTAATCACCAAGGGGGACAGAGTCCAAAAAAAAAAATTAAAAATTAAAAACCCACCCATGAAGTATGTTACTATTCTGTTTTCCACCCCTTTTCCAGCTTCTAAAATTTCAAATAAAAACTAGGAAAACATTTTACTTTTGGACAAAAGCAATGTCTCAAGCAGATATATTTCATAGGCAACACTGCTTTTGATAAAGGACACAGACAAAAAAAGATAAAATAAATCTTAAAATACTCACATTTCCCAAGTGATTATGTCATAGTATATCATGGTAGGTTAATTTTCATTATTGACAATGAACATGTTAGCATTTACATATAGCAGGACAAATATATTATTCATGTTCTGCTTTAAGTGTCTGTAACAATCAAATTGCTGTTAACGTAACAAGTGTTACTAACAAAAATGTTCAAAAAATATCAGTACCTTATTCGAAGGGGTTCTACTCTCCACAAAGACCTTGCTCGAACACCGGCTCCTCCAGTTTCATAAAGCACTTTCCTATAGAAAAGACTCAGAAGATCATCCTCTTGTGCTTATTTGTGCTACACGGTATTTATAACGTACTCCTCTGTAAGCTATATAGGACTCATTCTTCTCCCCAGCTAAAAGGTGGAGTTGAATGGACAGGAAATTCCCACTTATCAGAGAGAGCATGATACACAATCTCAATGCCCCAGGTAAGTCAGGCTATTTCCATTAAGCTATTCCCTCGCAAAAGTTGATGACATACTTTGCCTTCAAATTGTCAGAGAAAATTTTGCTGTTATTTAATCATTTATAAAAATACATAATTCTTAGAGTTCCCAAGAGATTAATCTAACTTACTAATGCTCTTAAATACATATAAACACAATATTAAAATAAGTATACACATTTGCATAGATTAATGATTATCTCTATGAATACATCAGAGACTTCATCCCTAGAATTATTTCCAATTTTCTTACTAAAGATAAAAATGGTGGTGATAAAATAAAAAATTTTGTATTACAGACTTTACAAAACAGATAAAATTGTATACTAGTTTTAGGAAACTCAGACAAATAAAACCCATGAAATTAAGAGATTCAGCCTTTAATATAATCTAATTTTCTTGAATTACTGACTGGGGGTTAGTGACATATTTTAGAGCTAGAACTAACATTCTCAATAATCATATACAAACCATGTTGGATTAATCCTGTTCACAGGAATATATGCAAGAAAGTTTTTCATTTTTCAGTAATTCATGTCTTGTCATCTCAGCACCAGAATTTGTATAATCTTTCTCATAAAAAATGGATAAAGGAAATACAATGAACAGTAGGAAAGTCTAGACCTGAAACTCAGGATACCTTTTTTTAAATAATGATTTTTAATAATAATTTTTTAAATAATAATTGTCTTTCTTACATTCTGTCATTGCCTAATTAGAGATTGCTGTAAAGGCTGTTTAACTTATCTAACTTCAAATTCAATTGACAATCAAAAATCTATTTATTTTTTGAGAGAAGGAAACGTATAAAAAAAAAATTGCATCACCACTTACTTGTGCTGTGAATCATTCTGATCTGTAGATGGAATTGTCAAACACTCATCATGGCCATGGAAAAAACGAACTACATGCCCACCAAGAAGATATCCTATATAGAAGCAGAAAATTTACTCATTAGCTTAAACATTGACAATATGAGACTAACACCCCCCAAAAAAATCTAAAAATTCAAAAGTCCTATGTGAAATCTGCTTTCCAAATTTGCATTCATAGCTGAAATTAAACAAGAAGGATAAATTTAGTATGACAACGTATTATTTTTTTAGTATCTTATTCAGTTAAGAATATTTGTTCTGAAAATGAAGATAAAAAGAAAGTAATCTCTAACATTTAAAAATAAAATTAGGATTCTGGGACAGAAAAAAAATTCTACAATAATCACCGTTTTGAAAATTGAATACTTTAGGTAAAAGCAAAAAATCAAATATATACTACCACAGTTTCCTTCCCCTTAATATAATTTAAATGTTCTCAATAGGACATAATTTGGTGAGTTCATCATTTTGTTCTGACATTTATAATTTATGTCAAAATCAAAACTGCACAGCAGCAGGAGACAGAGGACAGAAAAACACTTAGCAGTTCTGAAGATTGAGTTTAATGGAAGCTAACTTTCCAACCCATTTAACACAAAGACTATAGGTCAAAACCAGGCACTTTGCCTCAGAGAAAAAAAGAAAAGAAACAGGTTGTGTAGGAGGAGAATGATTCATCAGACCCTCAGTCCAAACTGTTCTGACCTTCTAAGTGAAATTAAAGCTTTAAAAAGAACAAACTCACAAAAAGGAGGAAGGTTAGAAGGAAACTTTCATATTGTGCAGCCGATTCAATATAAATTTGCAAATTAGGAAAATGGTAACTGGCAATTATCCTGTTGCCAATTAATACAAAGGTTAAAGCAAAAAAGAAAGTGAAAAAAAATATACTTTCCTGATATTTACATTCCATCAAAAGTACTTCAAACATTATGTTCTCCAGTGCAATTGAAGACTAATGAAATCCAACTTTCTCAATCTGTCCATTCAACTTGAGCTAGGCTGCTAAGTCTTTTGACATATGATCATCCCACA
>BJBW01005239.1:62588-127993 GCA_004320125.1 Scolopax mira | reverse complement strand
GGAACAACGAACAAAAGGAGTTATCACAATCTCTTACAACATCGATGCCATAAACAGTGCTCTGGTTCCCGAAACAGAAAGTTTTATATAATTCTGGAGTTTCATGTGTTATTTATTATTATGTAGAGGCTAATGAGTTTTAATATTTCCACGTGTCCTGGGAAGGATTGCTGTTTTCTTTAAAGTGGAGATTTCACTTTTGCTAGAGATTTTTGGAAAGAAAGCACACTTGCAGAGATTAAATCTGCTAATCCATGTGCAGTGCATGTTCTGGTGTTTTGCTGCATTGATAAGCCTCGCTTTGGAGGACATGAGAAAACGACTGACGTGCTGCAAGCCTGTAGTGTTGTGGTCAGCAGCAGCTGCTGGTCAGCTAGGAAGTATGTTGTAATGAGCTAGCATTTTAAGACAAGAAAGCAACCGTAGCAATAGGTGTTCACCTCATTTTCAAAAGTAACTGATGCACAGACCACACAAATCACTGTTCTTCAGTGTGGGCTTGCCTTTTGCAATTTGTGTGTACAAAAAAATAAACCCCGTGGGTTAGACTTTGCTGGGTGAATTTTGAGTTCGTGCACAAGTCTAGCATGAGTTTCCCAATATGGCTTTGATATAGTGATGTGATTTTGTAAAAGCCTTTAGCTCAGATATGAAGAACAAGCACTGTGAAGATTTTTAAAAGCTATTTCTGCAGAACAAATTTACACATAAGTTTTTCAGTGTGGTTATCCATATTTATTTAACATCAGTGGTGAACTATCACAGTGATGATCATTCCTTAAAATATATACTGTTTATTCCTCTGCTGCAGTTCTCACTGATTCAATGAGTCAGTCTCGCTTTTCTTCTTGCTGCACAATTGTTTTGAACACCAAAAGAGAATCAAATGTTTGGGTTTTTTCTATCTTAATTGTCTTTGTAAAGCTTTGAAGAGTGGCAAATAAAAACAGTTTCCTCATCACAAAGTAAACATGATACTGGATCTAGAAATTTCTTTGCTTGCTAGAATACTACTATGTATTACCACAGCTTTTTAAACTATCTGAATTTGCTAACGTGCTTACTATGCATTTCCTTCTTGTGAAGTGAATTTAATCTTTGGATTTTCACAGCTGGGAAATGGAGTAAAAGAAAGCATCAAACTGATATAAACAGTTACTTGTTACATAGTTAATCTATCAAAGGAATGTGCAACTGAAAGATTAATATTGAGAAAAATTGGAGATTGTTTCCTTATGCCATATTTAGTAATACTTTAATTTTTTCCTGCCGTAACAGTTTATTGCAGCTGGAGATCACTTAGTTCACCACTGTCCTACTTGGCAATGGTAAGTAAAAGCAAAAGAATTTTAGAAAGGTAGCATGAAAGAAAGGTTAATTTTTATTGGATACAACTATGCAGTTGTCTCATTTCAGAATAGTGCATGGACTCCTGCAGTAGAGCTTCTGCTGGTTTTGTGATGAAGTTATCTTGAAGTCAGGCAGGATTCATTTATTGTTCTGCATAGCAGTAGTTGAGATAAGGATTTGTTTGGGGATATATTTGTTTGTTTTCCTAAGCCTTTAGAGGAAATAAGCTGGTACATACTGTGAATGCTTTCGGTGCTTAGCTGCAGAGCAGCATACCTCCCTGAGCTTGTCTTGGTTCATCAGTGATTGAAAAAGAAAAGGCCACGTGCAAATGGAATTGCTAGGCAGTAGTTGCAATTAGTAGATTTTAGACAAGCATTTATTAATTAAATTTGTTCAATTTAATTGAACATCAGACCACTTCATGCAGTGCTTGCACTTGGAATTCCCCTACCTTTCATGTACAGTAAGGGTGCAAATAAGGTGCTTCCTTGTGTTTTACTGGTGTCTTGCATTATAAAACTATTCAGTTAGTGCCTAGATGGGCATTGTCTGCACAGTTGATATCAAGGTTCTTGGCTCTATACTGGGCTGTGAAGAGCTGAAGGAGGAACTATTATGCTCGAATCATTGTTTTTTGCCTTTTTATTGTCTCCTTCAGAGAAAACCTATGGAGCCTGGTTTATGTGCTAACAGTTTGGAACAGGCTATTTAAAATGTTACTCTTCTTTCAAACCAAAAAACACAGAAAGTGAAAGCAAATGCTTGAGTAATACGAGGTTGGCAAAGATTACTAGAACTCTGGTGACAATGGGCAGGTTTTATATTTCCAGAGGTTTATTTATTGCTTTTTTTTGAAGTTGCTTTCTTCAGATGTTTGGGACTATGCTGTTGTTGATCCTAGAAAATTTCACATAAGCCGTGTTGTTCTGTCAACCTGTCTTTGGTTGGCCATCTCAAAGGGAAAGTAATTTTTGAAGCAGAAAATAGTTTTGGTCCAAGATTCTATCATAGTTTAGGGGTGGCCAACCTTTTTGAAACCATACCTATATCATAATCTATGTATAGAGAAAACTTGAAGCAAACAGATTCTGCAATTAGGTCCAGGGGGAATATATAGAATATTCCTGACATACAGTGAAAATAGAAACGTTCTTTTGTTTGCAGATCATCAAATTCTCAACTTTTTATGGTGCGTTTCATTTTACAGGGCTTCAGGAGAAGAGCTAAAAGTCAAGGCTTATCTGCCAACAGACAAACAGTTTTTGGTAACTAAAAATGGTAAGGCTGAAGTTTAAATATAAATATTCTTAGGATTGATAGCATGGTTGACTGTGTTGTCAGCCCTACTGATTTTCCGTAATGACAGGAGAAGTGAATATCTTCCACTTTGGATGCTTTGTTTTGCAATATTAAAAATATTAATCTTTTTTTTTTTCCTTAGACCAGTTAGTGGCAGGGCTTTATATAGCTTGCCTTCGTGAAATAGAAATGATGTTTGAACATGATAAACCTCCTTGTTTGTCTTTCCTTTCTCCTGTCCTTCAACTCGTATTTGGTCTCTAAAAGAAAAATACGTTTATTTTTCTCTTTGTTTTGGAAAACTTGGGCTATTGAAGTGTTCCCAAAATGCCTTTTATGGTGACACTAATACTTCTAATTCAGATATGTGATTGATGTCACTATCCCTGCCAATAACAATAATATAAAACACAATTTTAAGTAAAATTTTGATCAGCTTTACAGTTGTTTATATATAATACTTATGGGGACTACCTTCTTAATGCATAAGAAGGCTAACATCTTGGCACAACCATGGGGAAATAATTTTGTCAAAAGACTGTGTAACAAAATGTGTCAAAGATAATGCCATTCGATGAACGTGCAGTACTGAGACCAGCCTGAGGAGATTATTACCTTGAATGGGTTTTATTTGATACTTGGATTTCACTTGCTGGCTTTCGGAGCCTTGCAGTGTGCTATCGTGTGAAAATGCTTACAGTGGTCTTGGACAGACTTTCCTGAGATGGTTCTGATGCTGGATGGCCAAGTGATCTACTTCATTTCTCTTCTCCTTCCACTTTCAGGGTCCTTCATTGCTCTGATCCTTCTAGATCACATTTCAAAATAACGTGTTTCCCGCTGATGGTAACGCACTGTCCTGCCACCTGAGTAAAAGTTGTGGGCTATGGGTGGTGCTGGGAGCCATCCTATAGATCTCATTTTGGAAGTCTTTGGAGGTCTTTACTTCACTGTGACTTTAAGGCCTTTCTGAAAAATCTAGAAGCAATTTACAAATTCGGAACTTCACACAGCAGTTTTGGTTTTTTTTCTCCAGAGTGCTGGAAAAGGAATATTTTTTTTTTATGTAGTCCTTGTTTATGATGTTGGAAAATGTCTACTTTGCCTTAATCAGATCCACATTCTTTCTTTGACTGTTTTTTGAAAACTTTGTATAACACTGTACTTGAATGGCCCTGTAATGCATATGACTGAAGTTATTCTAGATAACACATTAGTTCTAAACTTTTCTAAACTTCTATAAGTTAATTTATGATTAAACATACCTGATGTATTGCATAAGTAGCTGATTTGGAAGGCTTTTTAGGATGATTTCTTGTTCCAGTCTGGTTTTATATAGGAGTGACTGTTTTTCTTTTGTAATTTTTTGCAGTGCCGTGCTACAAAAGGTGTAAGCAGATGGAGTACTCAGATGAGCAGGAAGCAATTATAGAGGAAGATGATGGTGATGGGGGATGGGTAGACACTTTTCACAACGCAGGTATTCAAAACCTTGCTTCACACTTTGCCTTTGGTCATCTGAAAGATTTTCAGTTTCTACTGTTGGAAAGTAAAATCTTTCTGACATATATAGATGGCTGTGTACCAGCATCTAATCTGGAAGAAATAAGTTACGTTGCCATCTACCCACTTGATTGATACATGACTGCTCAGGTGTTTAACTGTATGGCAATATATGCCTGAAATAGACTGTTTTTTAGAGGTTTTGACAATAACCTGTTTCCATATTCTCTTATTAAATATCTAGGAAGTTATTTTTAAAAATGAGCTGTGTAGTGGCTCATTTCGTAGTAAGGAGATCTTGTGTATAGAATGCTGGTTTAAATTATTTGTTTGAAGAATATGCAGATTTCCTTTTTAGCAGGATCATGTGTGGAGCACGTTGAGATCTTTATCTTAATTATTACCTCATCTGACTTAATTATTTCAGTGTTTCCCATTCTGTTGAATTGTTGGATTCAGTTAAAAGGGGTAATCATTGAAAAATAGCTATTATCTTAGTATCTGAGGTCACTAGGGGGAAGGGGAGCACTAAAAAGAAAGAAAATATTGTTAAATACAGAGTTGAGTGTGTGAGAGATGATTCTTTTTTATACTGAGTCCTTAGATGAGCTTGTGTTTATAAAGAAGTCTAAAAATTACTGCTTACATGAATCTATCTCCTTACCTTTTCTAGCATAGCCTCTTGTAAATCCTGTTGTTCTTTTCTAAGAATTAGCAATTTTATTAGTTTTAGTCTGATTATGTTCTATCATGAGTTAATAAAAGTCTGTCTTTCAATCAGGTTTTTTCCACCTTTTCCAAACGTAGAAGGTACTCCACTTACTTTGGTGGGGTTGGTTTTTTTGTGTGTAAATTTTTTGCTGCAATGTGGAAGAAGTTCTGTAAACAGTTCAGCCAGGCTGGGGAGAAAAAGGGTGGGAAAAGATCCCCTTTGTTTCCGTAGATGTGTGTTTTTTCATACTGCTAGTTCTTAAATGTACCACAGTTCATAGTTGAACCACACCAAAGAAATCATTTGCCAGCTTTGTCATATCCTTGAATTTAGGGTTGACTGGTTTGGGCATCACGCTGTGGTAGCACAATGATAAGACTGGCTAGGCTCAGACAGATCTACAAACACTGTAAAAGGAGATAAAAAAAAATCAAAAATCTGTTTCCATCCATCTGTATACATGTCCTTTATAACTACACTTTTCCTGATAGAAAAAGAAATATATCTGAATGATCATGCAGCCACTAGAAATGTGTTGTCTCCAAGCAGCAATCAGCTGGCATTTCTTTTCTATAAACAGCTATTACTGACGAGCAGTGTTGTGCTCTGTGTTACTGATACAGTTTGTCTATGGATGTCCAGCACCAAATAAATAGCCTTTCAAATATTGAAATTGTTGTGAGATGTAACTTGGAAAGATCATATGCTGCTTTCTGAAATCTTTGCAACCTCTTTCTGTACTATTTGGTAACAAAGAAATCAGCTATTTTTAATGCAGACTTCTTGTTTGATTAACAGGCACAGTGGGTGCAACAGAAGCAGTTAAGGAGATCACACTAGACAGTAAGGTACTTGTTTCTAAATTTTCCTCTTGCTTTATTACAGGACCTAAAGGTGGTAGAAGTCTTACCTGCAGTAATCTAGTACTGCCTGTGAAAGATTAAAATATGCTTTGTCACTAGGCGTGTTGCAGGTATATGTTGACCTTCAGAGCCCATGAGGATGTGCATCTCCTTATTACTATGTGTTTACTGAAGCACATAGACATTTTGGAATGTCTCTAGCGAGTGTACTCCTGTGCCAGGCTTCTACAAGTTGGAAGTGAAGGTCTATTTACAGTGATAATGCATCTTTGTGTCTCAAGAAACGTTTGGAGATTCAATGTAAAGAAATTTTTATATGGAAAAATAATGTAAAGTATTTCTTAGTAATCTTTAGCTACTGTAGGTAGAGTTTTAACACATTTGATCCTGTTTGACAGGTTTTTGCCCTCAAATTTAGAAGTATTAAAACTGTTTAAATGTACATGTCCTACAAAGTCACAGAATCTTAGTGGTTGGAAGCGACCTCAGAGATCATCAAGTCCAACCACATTTAAAAAAAAAAAAAAAAAACACCCACAACAAACCACAAAAAAAAAATCAAACCCAAACCAAACAAAAATACACCCACAACCCAAAACAACACCCAAGTCATCAGTTTCTGTACATGTTTCCAAAAACCAGTCTGGAGCAGGAGCCAAATCTGACACTTTAATCCTCAGGAACCCGAGAACAGTTGGAAGTACTTGAAATTGAAATGTGTTAGCTAACACGTTTAAGAAATGTGGAGAAAGTCACGGCTACACAAAACACTTTTAAAGAGGAGTTGCTTGTTAAAGTGTAGTTGTGTCTGTGTTCTATGAGAGTTTGTTAAACCATCCAAGCACATAGCTTTGGGTTCTGAAGATAAGGGGGAAATAGAATGGGCTGCTGCATGCTGCTGCACAACTGTAAACAGCTCAAAATGCTACTGACATGATGAACTGTGAAATAAACATATTTCAAGTGAGACTGTGCAGAACATGGTAAAAATACGGCTTTTTCACAAATTAGTAATGTAAGATGGAAGAAACATTCTAAGGAATACTTAAAGGTGATCTATGATAACTGCTGTACAGTTAGCTGTGGGTTAGGACATACAAAATCTTAACATACATGTTTAATCTTACCTGTTTAGTCACTGCCTTTCATTTGAGATACATGGGTTTTTTGAAAGAAATGATGGGCTGTTTAACACCATGTTTATTATTCTTAGTTTAGGAATTAAATCATTCCAGATTGCAAAGTCAAAGGAGATCTTTTTAGCAGATTTAATGTCATACTAGGACTTTGAAACTAAGTTTGGTTAATGAGCAGATATTTGAGGTCAATAGATTCCTAAATATTGCAGAATTTTTTTCTGGTTCACTGTATATATTGACTGGACTTCGACCTTAGATTTGCTTGGGCTGTTAGTTTAGATGCAGCAGTCTTTAAAGCAGTGTTTTCAACTTCTAAAGGATAATATAAAAATACCAGAACGTTCAGCATCTTGTGAAGATGATGATGAGGAAGATGAAGGAGAAGCTGCAGACATGGAAGGTATTTCCTTAAATTGGGTGGGACATGCTTTATTTCAGGCCTGTAACTAAAGCAGTACACGCTAAAAAATCATTACTCTTTCTTTTCATGGAATGAATGCTGAAAAATTCAGCAGCCATAAGCTCTTTATCATCTTTATATGTTCTTATTGATGCATGTTTACTATAACTTGTGTGCTGAAACCTGTGTGAATGTTAGTGATTGGGAAATGAATTTGAGTAACAGAACATCCAAACAGGTATAAATTAGGGAGTTAGCACAGTTTCCT
Source organism: Scolopax mira (assembly GCA_004320125.1). Taxonomy (NCBI): domain Eukaryota; kingdom Metazoa; phylum Chordata; class Aves; order Charadriiformes; family Scolopacidae; genus Scolopax; species Scolopax mira. Next base: position 120,456 of record BJBW01005239.1, on the reverse strand, counting down.
TCCTGCTTATACCTACACTTAAACTCAGTCTGCCTACTTAAAGCCACTTAAGGCTTTGTCATCATGTGCTTACTGTAGTCTTTGTCAAATTTGTATTAAAAAAATGTTTGGGCTTTGTGAAGTCTACCTGAATAAGACATCTTTAGATACATATAGATTCTTTTAAAAGAGTTGTTTATGAATGAGAAATTGATGGCTAGATGCAAGCTGAACACAGAATTTTATGGGTCTTCTTTTCAGAGTATGAAGAAAGTGGGCTATTGGAGACAGATGATGTGAGTGAACAGTTCTCTGTCTTGTCTGTTACGATGCTTATCACCACTATGAGCACCAGCAAAGTAAAAATAATGATAAGAAATGAATGACATAACAAGCTTGTTACGAGCAGTGAGATTACGAGCACTTTCTATGGATTTGTCTCCTGCCAATCTGCTGCAGTAACCTTCTCTCTTAGGTCCTCAAAGATTTTAATCACAGTAATTTTGCTTTTTTTGCTAATTCTTTTCACTCTGCTTATGCACAATGTTGTATTCACAAGAGGTAAAAAATGCAGTTGTTCTTGAGGCTTACTTGTGGAAGATGGGTAGCTTCTAGGTTCAACCGATACAGTGATGCACCAGACTGTCATGAGAGAAAACAGAGGGCATCATTATTTGTACTACTCTATTAAGGTCTTCATGAACGTGCAGAAACTGAGACCTTTGCCTCTTTGCCTTCTGAATTTCATTGGATTTGTTTGTTGGGTTCAAAAGCTATTGGTGAAAGAAGGGAGGGGGGGAGATATGATGATGTAGTGGCATGCTTCCTTAAATCAGGCCTTTTTTTTTTTTTCCAAAAACAAACCTAAACAATAAAACCCAAAACCCCTTGTTTCTTTTAAGTCTCACTTAAGAACATTAATTTCAGTTTTACAGCTTTACATAACTATTTAGGATAGGAAAGGAGGGAACCTATACAAAATTATACTAATGTTGTCATTTTTACCTTGAACCAGGCAACGCTTGACACAAGACAGATTGTAGAAGCTAACAAAACTAAAGTTGATGTTGGAGGGGAAGATGCTATTCTACAAACTAGAACTTATGACCTCTACATCACTTATGACAAATATTACCAAACTCCAAGGCTCTGGTTATTTGGATATGATGAGGTATAGCTATGTTGTTGTTTCTTCCCACTTCTGTGGAATTAGATTCATCGTGTCAAATAGCAAGGCTATTTTGTCGCTTATTCACGGTGGAAACTTAAAAGTAAAAGATGGTTAGAAAACCATTGTACAGTCAGGGTTGCAGACAGGACTTATGGTACTTGCAGGAATTAGGAACAGTTTCACTGAAAATGGTACTTGGTAACCAAGGGCATCTGGAAGGAAGGAAATAATGCTCTGTCATTTGAATTTCTGTTAACTTTGTAGAGCTAGTGATAATCCCACTAAACTCAGTCAAGTAAGCGGGTACGTGTTTTAATGATCTTCAGAGGGAAAGGACTCAATAAATCACACTTCCCTTTAATGACTAAGTTTCTTGAGTTGGTTGGGGCTTACATCTCAAATACCTAGATGGGAACATAGATGGTTCTCAGATATATTGACTTTACTATTCATCCAGTGTATTAAAACCAAAAAATCATGGGTTACTCTTCCTACGCCATATGAATTTTTAGCATGCTCAGTTCTTTAAGCATACCTTCAGAACTGTTTTTTATTATATGCTTGTGATTTGTGGTGCTTCATCTGTCAACTATAGAATTGCTGAGAAGTAGCAAAAGATTATTTGTTAGTAATGTTTTTGTTCTCATGTTCATTTTTCCCATGTAGCAACGACAGCCTTTAACAGTAGAGCATATGTATGAAGATATTAGTCAAGATCATGTCAAGAAAACAGTAACCATTGAAAACCACCCTCATCTTCCTCCACCTCCCATGTGCTCAGTTCACCCATGCAGGTAAGCCTTTGTTTCTGATCTCATTCAGCATGCAGGCACTTCGCTAGTCTTGTTAAGGATTTGATTCAGGTTTTCTGGATGTATTTCTACAGGTGACTGCCATAGTGGTCTGTTAGCTTCTGAGGCACTATGAAAGGAAGGTATCAGTTATTCCCTGAAGTCATTCCAGTGCTCAGTGCAGCAATTCTGCAGCTAGAGCTGTATTCTTTCTGCTCTTCTTTCTGTATTCTTTCTTGCTTTTTTCCTCTGCTTTCCTGCAGACTCCAGAAGATGGCAGGCTACTAGAACTCTGAAAAAGAAAGTTCTCTTATACTTTCCTTTGATGCTTTTTTGGGAGGGTGAAAGTATAGTGTATACTTTGAGAGCAGAAAAAGCTATTTTAATATGAAATGACTGTTTCTTATTTTGTAATAACTGAATTATTCTCCCCTGGAAGTCCTTGAAACTTTACACTGATAAAATAAGAGGTCTTCTTACTGCCACACTGAAGTATTTGTTGAATACAAGTGCGAGCAATATACGTGCAGTTTTGTGTCTTTTCTGTTGAATTTTCCACATTTCTCACTCAAGTCCTAGGGAGTCTGTAGTTCAATTAGCTGCAGAGGTATTTTTCTAAATCTTTGAAAGGTGTCTTTTGTCTTAGATGTAGCCCTAACATCCTTTTACGTGTCTTAGTGATACAGGGCCAATACCTTAAACAGTGTAACTCTTCAGCTTCTTGATAGTATGATGTTCTTAGAGATACAAGTTTGGGCTCTTAATTTCATTTTTAAAAAAGAGACACCCTTTGTAGCCTTGTGTATGGTTAAAAAATTTTTAAAAAAAATTATTTTATTTTTTATTTTAGGAATTTCTTTTGACTTAAAGAAACACTTCTGGGGTCCATGTCAGTAGCTGAGGTGTCAAATAATGAGCTCGGAGTCAAGCTTGTGATAATTTTTGCAGACTTGAAACATTCTTGTTTCTGATTTATGAATTATTTGATCATAAGGTTAGTCTCAGGAAGGGTATACCATTTTTTAGAGAAAGAGCAAGGGAGCTTTGCACCAAGTAGTTTGTGGCTTCTTTTGATTTTGAGTATGTATGTTCATGGGCTTTTTTAATCTGTATCTTGTGTGTTTTCCAGTTCATAGTTCTTTAACTAGTTCTTTACCACAGTCTTTGCCTTCACCAGGCAGTCTGGCTTATACCTGGGCAATACTGAGCAGAGAAGCTGGGAAATAACTTTTTCCCCAGTTTAGCTATCTTGAAGAAAATTTTAAAGTGGTAAAGTTTATTGTTGATCTTTAAATCCTCAGGTTTGAGTCTATACTAGTACAGTAGACCTGTGAAAACATCAATCTTAAGGCTCAGAGTCATACAGGAAGCAGAAATTGGAAAACTCTTAGGAAAACAATAAAGAATAGAACGGAAAACAGCATAAAGCCTCTATTAATCTATGGGATTAATATTGGATATGGCACATATTGAATACTGCAATATAGCTCTGGTCATCTGTAGTCTGTGAGATGAGGAAAGACTAAAACTGAAGAAGATACAGAGGGGGTTGTCTGGAATAACTGAGGTTATAAAGCTCTTTCCCATAAGAAATGATTGAGTAACCTGGGTCCTTTCAGCTTTGGAAAAGGCTGTTGGGAGTTATGATTTCAATGACCTTCATTTTGAGCACCACAAAGGGTGAAGTAATAGGTGTTCGATTTTCCCAATAGTGAAACTGATGACATTGAACGCTGGCATGTTCAAACCAGGAAAAGGATTAAACTCTGCACACAGCACCTAATTAAACAATTTATTTATTGAATAAGCAATATGAGGTTAATGAAAGAAAAATGTCAAAAGTTGTTAAAAGTGAAGTTATTAGAATGCTTTAGAATTAGAAAGACCCTGGGTTGCATACTGCTGGAAACTAGCAGTACTTTGGGAGAGTCCTTACAAAGTGCTTGCTCTGGCCTCTTTCTTGAGCATGTGCTATAAGATAATAAGCAGGATGAGATAGACCTTTGGTTTGAGTCAATAAGATATTCTTGTACCTTATATGAACATATCAGTCTGAAACGTAGGAAGGCTTAACAGACTGACTAGGAAGATTATTAATTTAATAAAGGAAAAGCCGGAGTGGGAAGCCTGAAGCCAAGGCTTAATTTAGTGATTGCTGGAAGCCCTGATGATAAATTGGTTGGGAACAAGCTCCTATTGATGGATGCAGGCTGTGAGAGTGATCTCAGAAGAGACCAAGGCGACCAGCTATTTGGGCATGGTAGCCCTCAGAGACTAGGTAGAGCTGTGGGTTTTATAGTGGGCCATGGCTGCAACGTAATCTGCTTAATTTTGCAAACATCTTTGCAGAGCAAGAACCAATTTACTATTAGTCTATGAATTTGGATGGAGTCTTCATAGATGAGAGCTCTACGTGCATGTTTTCACTGCTTCCTCTGAAGCCAGTGAAGTGCTAGTGCCTTTGTTATGTTAACCATGTCTACACTTGAAGAAGTGAGACTTGTTCCAATTAGTCTTTTAAGCGTGAAAGAGATGACAGATACTGCAGTGAGATAGAGTTGTTGGTAGTCTTAAATGTGGAGGAAACTGTCTAGTCCTCAAAAAGCAGTCTAGTTGACCAGCAACTGCTTAATATCAGAAGGACTTGAGAAGGTCATCTTTAGACTGTGAAGAAAGAGGTTAACAGCATATCTAAAATGGAGGTTTTAAGTATGTTCTCTTACTCTTCGAGGTGAGATGGGCTATTTTTTTAAATTGGTAATGCCAACAGCTATGAAGGTCTGGTCTTCTGAAGTGAAAAATAATAACCAAAACTGTTTTGTTCTTGATTTGGCTAGGAAGTACCAGTGTTTATCTGTCTCTGCTGCTGTTGCTTCCCTGCGTGTTACAAGAATTGTGTAATGTAGGGTATTTGGATGGTTCCTAAACTTACTTGGCTATTGCTTGTGACGTCTTTAGCTCTGTGTCGTGCATCACTGAAAGGAAAGGAGCAACAGTCAGGTGCCGCTGTCAGCTGCTTGAGATTGCTTCTATTCTGAGGAGTTAGTTGAAACTGTTCCAGTTACAAGTTGCTCTAAGTTGTATTTCTTGTCAGCATTTTTAGGGTACTGGGAGGAACTTCCTCGTTAATTGCTGCAAACTGGTTGAATCATAATTCCACAATTCTCAACTTTTTAATGTGGATGTTATGAAGGGACTATCAAGCTAGTGAACTACTAAACACATTTACAATTAGATCTGAATTACTGGCACTAATTCCAAGAGCTTATTTTTCCCTATTTAAGAATAAATGGTGATAGGCTTATAAACAGTTTTTCCTTCCTATGTACTCTAAATAATCTGCAGGGAAGAGACTATAGAGGCAACTGATCAATGAACTGTAGATCTTAAAGTTAATTGAGTATTGCAGGTTTGGAATGTTTCTCCTAATTATGACATTTGTGGGTCTAGTGTGAACTATATTCTGTGCTAGTACAAAAAATAGTCTGCTGTTACGGACGAGGTCAAAGCTTATGTTTAGGCAGTGGCCAGGTTCCTATATAAAAGCAGCTGGCATTGGCACCTGACACGGCGTGTGTTCTGCAGGGGCATCGTGAGGATCCAGATTTGGAATCAGCTCTGAGGGTTAGCTGATTTGCAAAGACCAACAGGCACAGCAAATGACAAATGCTGACCTTTAGTATTTCCCCAGACTTGCATGTTCCTGTTTACAGTGTGTCATGGTAACTTTGCAACAGCTTCCTTCCTTGTGTTTGCAGTCACTGGCACCATGATTAAATTTGGAGGTAACTATTAAGTGCCAGTTACTACTCAGCTGTTGAGATTTGCATAGTGGTATCAAAGCATGGGCAGAAAGTTTGCAGAGACTCTGCTTACTACTCTTCCTTGTTCTTAATAGGCACACAGATTGTTTCAAGACAGGTATTTTAAACTATCTCTGTTTAATTAGCTAGTAGTGTTGTGTAGGTGGATATTCATAGCCTTTATGACCTCATGGATAAAGATTGCCTGCAGAATCATGAATTTAAAGTGAACTTGAAGTATAGATAAAAGTACGATTAGTTACACAACCTGGGATTTTTTGTTAAATATATATAAATAAAACATCAATTGACCATATAGTTGTTCTCCCCACTTTGCTTGGTATGTTTTTCATCCCCTGGTTTATGGGTTATAACTGTCCTGAACACAAGACCGTTGTTTCTGAATTATAACTTGATCATTAAAAGATTCGAAGTCTTCATCACTGGAGATATTCAAAATCAGACCAGACAAGGTCCTGAGCAATCTGTTCTAGTTTACTGCTAATTAAGCAAGGAGGATTGGATTAGGTGATAACCAGTCTTTTCCAACCTTAGCTATTCTGGGATTTCATGTTCATATTTCCAGGATCAGCTTTGTACATAAATGTCTGTGTGGTTCATAGCAGGTTTGATATGCCACTGATGACTTAATGTCAAAACACGGTGACCTCCCTTGTAGTGCTTTACAATAAGTCAGGAGAGAAGGGTAACTTAAGAACTGTTGATCTGCCACAGAACCCAGGTTATCTCTAAAGTCTTCATACCCTAAGTCAGTCCCAGAGGAACAGTTCTGAATTTATGTAGGGTTGGTTTAGCCCGTTTTTCCTAGGAAACTGTGAACTGTTTATGTGTTTGATATGTTTTAAGTTCTACAAATTTGAGAGCAGCAGTGTAAGCTAAAAAAGTTGCAGCTATTTCTAGTCATCTTCTTCAGAGGTCATCTGGGAGCTTCTGATGGCTTGCCTGCTGGTGAGGATTACCTTCTGGTGGCTTCTTTGACATTTAGCAATTAAAAATTACAGTAGTGACAAGCAATATGTATTGACTGTCATTATGGCACTCAGTCTACATTGTAGCATAGAACATTTTTCACTTTCCTTGTGAATACAAGGAGATGTCAAATAATGTCACACTCATCACTTAATATTAACTTTCTGTTACTGTTGGGATTTTTTTCCCTTAGTGAACTGAAAGTTTCCTCTTGCTGCTTCTGAAGCTAACAGTCTGAAAATATTTATAATTTGCACAAAACATAATCTTTGTGAGATGGAGGGAGTTACTTTTTCCTGAAAATATTTTCACTGTTTCTGATTCTGTTTTTCAGGCATGCAGAAGTCATGAAAAAAATAATCGAGACTGTTGCAGAAGGTGGGGGCGAACTTGGAGTTCATATGTATCCTTTTTCATCACTGCATGGTATTATTAGAGATTTCTTGCAGTGTAAGACACATTCTGTTACCTCAGTATTTCTAAACTGGAGTGCAAATACACGGGAAAACAGTAAACAACTGCTTGTGGATTAGAGTTCTGGGATGAGCTTCTCTATGTGAACAACCTGGAGAGGCTGAAGAGTTGGGCAGAGAGGCACCTAATGAAATTCAACAAGGGCCAAGTGTAGGGTGCTGCACCTGGGGAGGAATAACCCCCTGCACCAGTACAGGTTGGGGGCTGACCTGCTGGAGAGCAGCTCTGAGGAAAAAGACCTGGGAGACTTGGTGGTCAACAGGATGAGCATGAGCCAGCAATGTGCCCTTGTGGCCAAGAGGGCAAATGGCATCGTGGGGTGCATCAAGAAGAGTGTGGCCAGCAGGTCAAGGGAGGTCATCCTCCCCCTCTACTGTGCCCTGGTGAGATCCCATCTGGAGTACTGTGTCCAATACCGGGCTCTCCAGTTCAGGAAGGACAGGGAACTGCTAGAGAGGGTTCAGAGGGCTACAGAGATGATTAGGGGACTAAATCATCTCTCTTACAAGGAAAGGTTGAGGGACTTGTGTCTTTTTAGTCTGGAGAAGAGAAGACTTAGGGGGGATCTGATCCAATGCCTATATATACTTAAAGGTTGGGTGTAAAGATGAAGGGGCCAGTCTTTTCTCAGTGGTGCCCAGTGGCAGGACAAAAGGTAAAGGGCACAAAATTGAACCTAAGAAGTTCCATCTAAACTTGAGGAGGAACTTTATTACTTTGAGGATGGCAGAGCACTGGAACAGGCTGCCCAGAGAGGTGATGTAGTCTCCTTCTCTGTAGACATTCCAAACCAGGACAAGTTCCTGTGTAACCTGCTCTAGGTAGACTGGCTTTGTCAGGGGAGTTGCACTAGATGATCTTGAGAGGTCCCTTGCAACCCCATATCATTTTGTGATTCTGTGAAACTCTGTTTATCAGTTGTTGGGGCGAGGGCTGGGGGAGGAGGGTAGCAGGAGCAATGGGGAAAGTAGGTAGGATTGAAGAGACAGGATAGAGCCCTTGTTTATAGGGGTGTGAAGGAGGTAGCTGTGTGAATCTGAGTGTAGGAGGATGAGGCTGGAGATTCACAGGCTCTGGTGAAAGTGTAATCACTCCTCTTGGTACAGCAGCTTCTGTATTAGATTTGAATCTGAGGTTTATCTCTGAAAGGCATACGTGTCCCCTTATTCTTTACTCTGCATGTGAGCAATATCTTGGTAAAACATTCAGTTGACAAAAAAGCAATGAAAATTACTGAACACCAATATGAAATGCCTCACAATTAGAATTTTCTTTTAGCAAGGCAACTGATCTTAATTATGCTTTTAGTAATTGATACTATGCTTTCTGAATGAAGTAAATTCCACGTTAGAAGCAAGTGTGTCCTTTCAAAATAGTGTTCTTCTGCTGCTATAAGGCAAGGGGGGGGATTACAGAGCAGTTAACCTGAATCAGTAAAATTCTCATTTACTGTATGAGTTGAGGTTGTTGAATTTGTGCAGCAAGCAACTGAATCTGAACTGGAAAATAACTTTTCTGGCAAGATGGTTCAAGTCTTCTACTCCTCGATAGTTAGAAGTAGCTTATTTTCAAGATTTTGATTACTTTTTTGCTATTGCTTAACAAATTGAGGGGGTTTTAACAGGCAGTTTCTTCTTTCGTTATGAAGCAGTTTGTGTTTTTAAGAAATGAATAGTGTGTGAAACTAAGATGTCAAATAGTAGAGCTTACTTATATCCAGTACCAATGTAACTTGTCAGTTGAAAGCAGTGATTTATGTTTATTTTTCAGTCCACTGTCTGCTGCAGTCCTAGATGGATGGACATTTTAGTTCATAATCATCCAATATACTCCAGATGGCAGATTCAGGCCCAGCATACATTGGAAGGTGATATACACAGCAGAGATGAGAAAGGTCTCTACAAAGGCAGACTTCTCATCTTAGCAGAGCTAATATCTCTGCATCCCTCATCAACAGGAAGGAGCTCTTTAAAAGGATGGTTCGGAACAGGAGCCTTTTTTCTGAGCTACTGAAATAGTGAGGAAGACCCTACTTTCCCTTCAACTACAGGAAGGTAGCTAGGGATTAGCCTTGCTATGTACAACTCACATTGGCATTTTTTTTTAACAAGCATTAAATATGTTAATGGGATTACAAATGTTTGTGTGGTGTCTGTAAGATTTATTCAAAATAACTTCTGGTTCCCTGCTTCAACTTAGAACAGGAAGGTTTGTATGTTTGGGCAAGCATTAGATGCCATTACCAGAGTTCTGCTATATTAATTTCACAGTCTCTAACTGTATAATTGCTAGGTGTTATTTTCCTTTTAGTAAGAAATACTGTTGAGCAGGCCATTGAATGTGACTTTGTTTTACAGGATTTCCAGCTGTTGCTCTTTTTCCTTAACAAGAAACTCAGGTACCTTCTGATTTTCTTGAAATTTGTACAGGCGGTCATTCCAACAATAGAGTATGACTACACAAGGCACTTTACAATGTAACTAAAATAAGAGATGTCCTCCTATAATTATCAAATCTTTTTTTAAATAACCCATTCATGTGACATACAATATTATACACGATTTCTGTAACTAACCTTTTATCAAGTTGATGCATCAAAATAAAATGTTCCATTACCAGCCTTTTTAATAAAAATCTTTGTGTGTTATATAAATAAATTACTTTCATTCTGATACAGACACTGCACTAAGAGGTGGATTTTTTTTCTCCATAATTCCTTCAATTTCCTTTTAACAGAATATTTTTTTTTCTATTTTGGAAGCTAAAATCTGTTTTCCTAGTAGTGCTTTTGGCTTCATTGCCGATTCCTGAAAATATGATTTTTGGGTTTTTTTATTACTCCTCCCATGTAACTTCACTTGAGTTATGTGGGTTTTTCCCCAGTTATGAAAGATTATGTTTCCTCTAGCTGGAGAAAGGTTTTTGAAAGTCAAAAGAAGTGGTCATCTTATTAGGAAAATTTGACTACATCTTGAACTAAAATAGCTGTAAATAAACAATCTTTGAAAGGTTGTTTAGGTTTACACTTGACCAAAACTAGTGTTTTGAGATGGAATTTTTTGGGAGACAAAAGAGTAGCATTAGTATGTAGTTTGTTCATTTTTTAATAAAGGCAAGAACAGTCTTACTGACAAAATTACAGCTTGGGGGTAGAGGGAGAAGGTTGCTATGGTAGAGCAAGATTCATTATTGATTACTTGTCAGCCTGAACTATGCTAACTGGTAGTCTAGTAGCGTGGTTTCCTTTTTTGAGTAAATATACATCGAGTTGTTTATCAACTCAGATATTGCAGGTGCATCCAGGCTTTAGCTGACACTTTCTGCCCTGAAAAATTACATGTGTGTGTATTATTAGGTTCATTTAAAATCTGTCCAGCTTTCAGGACAGCATCTTTGTCTCCCAAACATCCAACTTGCATTCTGCAAGGTAATCTGAAGTTGGGTGTCTGTAACTTACTGAATTTACTGTTGGGTAAGAGGGTTGGTCCCTGTCCTGGCACAACAGGTCCCTGTTTTGGCTGTCCTCTGTACCATGTTCTTACTTAAAAGTTCTGTGTACTATACTTAAATTGGCTTTCCTCTTTTTATATCTGTCTTCACTTCCTCTTTCTTGGACAACATCTTAAGCAGTATCTATATAAATGAAGCTAGCTGAAACCTGTTAAAACTTAACCACACCCACTGAGTCACGCCATAGGATTTTCCTCATCAGACTAATCTCAAAGATGTTTTGGACTTTTTGGTAACAAAGGAAGTAGCTGTCCTCCACCCAACAAATGGGGGTTTGGAGGGGAGGAAAGAGGGAGTATGGCTTAAAATAATCAGCAGTGATGTTTGGTTTTTTCCTGCACTCTGTCATAATATTTTGAAATGTCTTCCCTAAAAGATGACTGTTCTTCTCCTTTAGGAAGCTGAATTAGTCTTTCACTGATCTCTAGTATGTTGAGTTAACAAATATCACATTCTCCTTTGTTGGATTGAAAGTGACAATTTGTTTTTTATTCTTTTTAGTATAAATTGATTAAGGCCTTTTTCTCTGAGCCTAGCAGGAAAAACAGGAGCAGCACAACTGAAGAGAACTTGCCAGTGGCTTCCATCAGCACCATGCTTTAATGTCTTACAGTATTTGTAGCAAAATCCAGTGCCTGGTGGCTAATCTGCAGTACTCTGCTTGACTGGATATCAAAGTGGCTCTTCCTGAGCAAGCCAATTTGACCTGGGTACACTTCCAGGAGTTGTACTGTATGTTGATCATTTTCTTCTGTTCAGAAGTGGTATTAAAAATTCCTGTTAGAAGTGAAGACTCCTGCAATAGGAACTGCTATAAGCATATACAAACACAGTAACCCCAGTTATAGCTTCTGGCAAATTCTACACGGTCATTAATTTTCTGAATTTTGCCTCTACATCAAAATAGCTCCTGAGAAGTTTTGCTCTGATGGAGTCCCTTTCCTACTGCACATCTTACCGTTCTTGTGGCTCTTTACTTGCCTTCTAGATCTCCATCTCTTGGTCTTGGACTTGGAGTACATTTTTACAGGTGCTGCACGCAATGAAGATGTGGGTGAAACTTGGTTTCATTGAAGCTGAACCAAAGTTATGCACAGGGAATGAGTTACAGTGCAAAGGGATTTTGAAGAGACTTAAAATCATGACCATCCCAAGCTGAATTGTAAAATTTAAGATATCAAGTTATCAATTTACATGAAATGCTTCTAAAATACAAAAAGAACTTGCTTCCAATAAACAATGAACACAGAAGAAAAAAAATCAAAGCAGAAACCTCCAAGCAATACTTGGGAAGTGCACTTAAATATTCAGTCTTCTAAAAGACTAATCAAAGTCTAAACTGGAAGTGATGAAGGGTGGGAATAGTGTTAAAGAATGAAGGTGATTTCAGCTGTGTCTTTCTGTAGCTGCATTTTTAGGTGTGGGAAAGTGGAGCTTGTTTAACCAGGTTGCTAACAGCCTAATCTATTACTAGAGAACTAAAATGCCTTGAATTTGTCTGGATGTTGTAAAGTCCATAGGGACAGATGTAACTTAGTGTCCTCTTACGCTAAAAGCTTACTGATGGTATGTTTCTTCCTGAAACATACTTATCTACTTTCCTATTGGAAAACAACCTTCTTTGCTAGTAACTTGTAAGAACTGTTCCAAGTCTATTTTTAAAAAAAAAGAAAAAAGATAATTGGATATATAAAGTGCAACCATGTGAAAGAAGAAAAAGTTGATTCATCCAAAGTTTCATACCTATTGTCAGGAGTAGTTACGTATACAACTTGATAAGAGGCTCTTTTTTTTTTTTGATAATCCAATTTCAGTTCCAACAAAGATTTATGATGAAAAGATGCGAATGTTCCTAGTTGTGAACTCTTGCAATCCCGTGCCACCTGGTTAACATGGTGTTGTAGGTGCTGATGTTCTTACTACTTTTATTTTCTATAGAAAGCAAGCAAGTTGAATATGCTGCGAGACTGACTTAGCACGAGGGCAGTTGGTCGGATTTTAGCATATCAGTTGTAAGCTTGAGCAAATAAAGAAATCTCTTAATAAAGAAGACAAACTGGAACACAGAGAAAACAAACATGGTTAAGAGTAGGAGTAAAATTGTTTGTGGAACCACACTGAAAATTTTCTGGCAAAAATTAAACAGGCAAAAAGGCAGTCCAAAATTTTGAGTCAGACATTATTAATGTAGCTGTTGAAGAGAGGAAGCTAGTGTATCCACCTCTCTTTGTTCCTTAAAATGAATTTTTTTCAGACCAAAAGCCAGTTGTCTTAGACAAATTTGTTAAAGCGCTGAAATGAGATTTTACAGTATTTAGAAAACTCAGATATTTATTTTTGTTTTAAACTGTGTATTGAATTCAGCATTTCTGCGCAAATAGTTGAGGGTCCTGCTGAAGAGTTGGTTTTGGCAAACGTACTGACTGGAGAAACACCCAGTTCTAATCAAGGACCTTTGCTTTTCTCTGAAGGAAAAGGCCCTCAAACCCAGGATACAGGTTTAAAACATGTGCATGCATTTAGGTTTAAATCAACATGATTGTGTCTCTTGTGATGCCTTTAGCACCAGATCAGTCTGAAATGCTGTTGGACATTGTTACTGCTCTGTAGCATGTGAGTGACCACACGAGTTACACAGCCTGCTTTCCTTTAACAGTTGGGCAGAATGTGCTCTTATATGATGCTTATATTCATCGAATATGAAGCGTGTATTGAGTAAGTTGTCGGCTGAAAGAGCTTACATTTCTCTCCTGTCATCTTTTTGCCTTCTTGTGTGGTTTTCAGAGTAATACATCTAATTTAAACTTCTAAAATGAGCGTTTCACAGATTAACCTCTTTTAGCTTTAGTGCCTTCTTGCAGGAGTGAAGATATTTATCTGATGGCTTCTGTTCCTAGTTGTGCCTGGCAGATTTGGTAAGTGCCCTCTTTGTCTTTTACCTACATTCAGAACCATGTGTTCTTTGCTGATCAATAATTAACTCCTTGTTTGCCCATGAAAGCCCTTTCACCCTGCACTAAACAGAGTATGCTTGCTGGACTGTTCTGCATTGATTTGTGTGTTTTGAGAGAGAGATCTATGTAAGGGCATTATTAGCAACCAATTCAGTAATTGTTTTACAGCTTTTTCATTTCTATACTAGCTCCTCCTCAATCACTATAATACAGTTCTAAAACTGGCAGACACCATCAGGATATGGCTGCCCGCTAGCAGTTGTGATGAAGTTTGAAACTTGAAGAACCAAGTTTATGGTCAATCCTAATCTATAATTTGCAAAAAGGTTTCAAACCACAATTTTATAGCTCTTTTAAAGAGTTATCTGTTCTTGATTGCTCAGACTTGGCCTATTCTGGATGAAAAACTGGCAATAGTTTTAGAGGTTGGCCTTAGAGCAGTACTGTGAATATACTCTTTCAGTGTGTTTTCACATGTAGTGTAACAAGAATTGGGACCATAATTACTGTAAGAAAAGATAGTAATCTTGCCCAAGTAGAAGATGCAGACCTGGTTTTAGTGTTTAAAAGCATCGCTTATGTTTCTCTTTCCCTGCTTTCTTTTCATTTGGTATTTCACTATGAGTACATCCCAAAGGTACTGCTTAGTTTTGGGAATAATATTGTTTATTTGCTGCAGAGAGACTGTTTTGCCACTGTGGACTAGACCTGTGCTCCTCCGTGCATGGCTTTTTCCCACAAGATGTTTCATGTTGCTGGTAACCAAGTGTAAATTACATTTGAACATGTGGGGAAGCAATGAGGATAAGAGAGGAAGTTTGTTGCATGTGCAGTGTTGTGAGGTAGAAGCAGCTAAGATCATGGCTATATATATAAATAGAAAATCAAGTCTTGGAAGACTCAAGCCTGAAGAATATATTCTGTAGTCACTTGTCATGCTACTAATAGTAATAGCTTGCAGGTAACCAGCACTAACTAAAAAAATTGTGCATATATGTTAGACTTTCACTTTGTCAGCCACTCTGAAGATAAAATTGCAAGTGTTAGAAGTTAATGATCAGGTGAAAGAGAATGAGGTCTTTGGATTATTAATGATTTTCAGAAAATTCTGAAACTCCCCAAAGCCTAGAGGAGACTGTGATGCAATAGCTTAAAGAAATGAAAAAACAAACAAACAAAAAAACTCCAGGCTAACCCAGATAATTGCAGGTGGCTCAATCTTACAGTGGTCATAATAGGTGCAAGTGGAGGAGAAAATAAGGGAGTAGCAAATACTGGTCTTTTTGTTCCTAAAGGATTAAAGAAGAGTAATACATGCTAATCAGCGTACCTTAATGGAAAGTATATCACATCTTGTTTGAATATTACTCTTTATCAGTGTTATCATCCAACCTTGTAAAAGTAATTTCACTGATGTAATGCATTTTTAATTCCTTTAACCAGTTGATCAATATTGCACAATTCATTGACTAAGAAATTTGAAAAATACAATCCACAAATTCATCAAAATGGATAAAAGAGAACTAATTGATGTCACCTTTGATGATTCCCAGCTCAGAGTCATGAAGCAAGGGGTTTTAAACAGGTATTCTGGGTATTAATTTCTAGCCTGCAATATTTTAGCTTTTATTACAGGGAAGAATTAACTATTAGAAACCTATAATGGAAAATTCAAACAGTCCACTAAATAGAATTACAGGAAGGTTTGTTTAAACTGTATTTTTGTTTCATCTCCTCAGCTAGTCATATAAGAATACAAGAAGGTCTTCAAATTCCTGTGTGGCAAGGAGCTTTAGTAACAGCATTGTAAAGCCCAATGGGTGGAGGTTGAACTCAAAGATGAAGCAGCTTCTGTTTGATAAAGATGCATGATATTTTCTGTGTGCATGAATGTTGAAGTTCTGAAGATGAGACAACTTAAAAGTGAAGGTGGTTTAAGTTTAACAGGATGTGCCAGGCACTTCAGCATAAGCTGCTTCCCATCAATTCTCAGAATTTTCCATCTGCCAGAGAATTATTTCATAAAAGCTAAACTATAGGCATTTTCACACCAACTATCAAACCCTTAAGCACCAGCACTTAAATTGATCCTGAGCAGACATGAGATTGGGACAAGTATTATAATTTTTGAATTAAAAATTACTGAAGTAATTTACCAAGGATTATGGAGAGCTCTTTAATCAAAACAGTAATTAATTAGTAATGAAATACTGATGGACTGTGTTTACCTAAGATTTTCTCTTCAATATCAGTGCACAAATTCTGGTCCAACTTAATTGTTGATGGGTTATGGGTTTTGAATCCTTTTGGTACATAATGTGTGTGTCAAAGTGGCTCATGCGAGCAAGTGACTAACTCCATGCAGATGCAGTAGGAGGTAATTTAAAGTCAATTTGCTGCCTTGAAACCATGATGTCTGTAATCTTACGCTGGTTCAAGTGACCACAGTTGTTTTCAGGTTTAGGCACCAAACTATTCTGAGGTTTGGTAGGGAGCATTCAACTGTTGGTCTTCATCATTTTTTTTCCAACCATCTTCCCTATCTCTTCTAAGTTCATGAGATACTATATAATTTGGATAGAATTAACCAAGCTGCCAGTTAGACCATTCTGCTGTTGAACAATATATCAAATGTAGAATTGATCAGGGTTTCTTTTGAAATAGTCTGAAGAAATTTTTGCTGGATCTGGAACGGCCTTTTTTTTATTTCAGGTTTTAAGTAATTTTTTTAATGAAAGCATTAGCAAAACATTATTGGAGAAGTTGTTGTGATCTTCTATCCATGAAAAAAATAGGTAGGTTTTTTAAATTTTTTTTCCAGGAATCACAATGTACAGGAAATACATTCAACCATTTTCTTGTTTTGACAAACTTCTCAGCACTAGCAAAAGCAGGGAAACATTTTGGGTGATATAGTTGAAGTTGGTAATAGCTTATCAAAAGGTATTTTCCTAATCATTTTTCTTCAGATAAACAGCAAGAGATTAGAAGGATTCTGATTATGGGCAAGTTTTCAGGCTGACCTGTTAGCTGCCACTGAGAAGACAGCTCGTTATCCATTACCTGAGATACTTAAAAGTGTAGTAGGAACCAAACTGAAGCTGACAACATGTTTGGAAAGGTTACTGACTAATTACTATGAGTATGCATTGTATGTCCTAGATTTGAACTAAATTTAGCTTTTGCTAGTCCCCACACCTAATCCCTCAGCATTTAAGCTTTCTAAGTGGGAGTGATTTCTAAGGAGATGTAACATCTCACTGGAAAGTTTCCATCAGCGCCAGCCGTGTGCTGGGTTTCTGTTTTCTGGGAAGATAGAAAATATGACCCCCTTCTTCCAAACTATGCAAGGCAAATATCCTGTAATTGTAATTGTAAAAAGTAATTGTCTTCTGCCTCTGATATCCTGCTGCTTCAGTAGGCAATGACCCAACCACAGTGTGTCATGGGGCTGAAGCTGCTTCTCCTTGGTGCTTGTATCTCACTGAAGATGGTGTGGAGGAGGGGAGGGAAGGTAGTTTAAACACCTCTTTTTTTTTTTTTTTTTTATCTCTATTGGATCCCTGTCAGCAAGGGGAGGAGGAGGTGAAGAGCAATGACCTGAGCGTGGCAAATGCTGTTACCCTCTTGCATCACAATTATTTCATTTCTGAGGGGAAGTTAGAAGCAGCAACAGCAATAAAAGCAGCAGTTTCTGCCTTGTCTTCCAGAGAAGTGTCAACAGGCATCTGTACCATGACACTGCGCTGCACGCTACTTCTTCTCTTGCTTCTGCTTGGTTCATGGTGGCCAGACTCCGAGAAGCATGTGGTGGGAGCTGTGAAGGTCAGGGAGCACTATATAGCTGCTCAGATCACTAGCTGGACCTACAAACCGGAATCTGAGGAGAAGTCCAGGTAACTAAGAACAGAATAAAAAGTGTGAAATTAGTCCTTTCTTGTGACTGAACGTGTTTTGTGTCTCCCACCTGCTGTGAAATTTTAGAGCCCCAGGAGGACTTTAGAGCCTGATCTATTGACTTAAGAGGAACCTGTGTGACTTTAAGCAGCATGATCTGAACTGGAGGCAGTGAAGTATTAAAAGCTCCTTTTCATTTCCTTCATTAGTGGATAGAATTATTTTGAAGTTTTCAGAGCACTTATTTTAAATATTTTCCTGGGCTTGCTTTTATCACCATCTGTGTGGGTTGATGTTTGTTCCTTGGTTGTTTTTTTAAAAATGTAATTATTTTATGTACAGGGATTTTGGGTGATGTTCGGTTGAGCCATGATTTGGTAATACTTCAAAAAATTTAAGACTTGCTGAAAGAATAAATATGTTCCAATTTGGATACTATCACTTTCAGTTAAATCGGAGCCAGATGAACTTTGGAACTAGCTATGTTGTTTCTGAGTTGTTCACTAGTTTATGTGAAATATCCATCCTGTGTTCTAGTGAGTAAAGGTTATAGGATCAAGCATTGCTATACTTCATTAAGTGAAAATACTGATTTCATTTTTTTTTTCATATAGGATTTCAGAATTGCCAGCCTACATGCATATGCCAATCAAGCATATAAAATATCTTATTTGCATTACCACTATTATCCTTAGTATTATAAACACTGCAAGATGCAGATGACAAAACTTGGATGTACTTTAGAATTTTGTTTAAATTGGTCTTCATTCTTATGCTGTGTTCAATGTAGTCACTATACACAGCTTCTATTTGTTCACGAAGTGGCATGAAATGGTATGTGTTATCCTACATTAAAGGATCTGTCTGGATACTAGTGCATTTTTTTTTAATTGGTGGATGGCTTGTTTTCTTTATTGTAGTGTAGTTTGTGATTTTTTTTAAATATGTATTGCATTTCTAGATGTTATGGAAAGGATAGATTTAGACTTTCTAAGTATTCTTTTTTCAAGACTTAATTGAAAAAAATGTCCGTGATTTCTAAAACTCCCCTTTGAAGTTTAATACAGCTGGTATAAGCATACTGTCAAACTGGCAAGACAGAATAAAACAGAATATAAATGGCACTTGGTTTCATAGTACTACATTTAAGTATTGACCCAGGCATGTGAATTTAGAACTTCATTCTCATTTGTACTGGACGCATCAATATAAGCATCAACTGCTGTTGTGTTAAAACATCACATTGTGGATAGACTGTTTTCATGCAGTAGAGACCCACAAGACCGCCTAAAATCTCAGCTGAAATCCTGTGTGACTAGCTAGGAGATTTTCATAACAGTACACATTGAGGTATCCTGCATAAGTATTTAGAGCAAGTCAAATTCCACGTGGGCCTGATGAACCTATGAACCTAATAGAGCTTATAGAAATCTAACTCAAAAAAAGCAAATAAACAACACAAAGATACTCATTAAGGAAGAATTAATGGCTTGGATCCCAAAGGCTTTTGGGTATGTGACTTGTTCTGATTTCAGTAGAAGCTGACTGTACAAATACAGTGTAAGAATCTGATACTTTGCTGCTTTTGGTTCTAATTAACTGAAGAAAGGCTGAAAAGAAAATGGGTTCTTCCTGAACTGTTTCCTTAATTTTCCAATCATACAGGCAGGAAAAGGACACCTAACTACTTTCAGTGTCAGTCATCTTATCTTTATAGGTATTTGTTACCATATACAAGTGGCATTTGTAAGACACTTTGGAGCAAAGTGAAAACGTATTATCTGAGCAGGCGACGTTGCTGCTGCCCTTCCTGAAAGTTATGTAACTAGGCCAGCTTGTGTAGCCTGAGATTTCTGAAGTGTTAGCAAGCTATGGTTTTTGTTCCTTCTAGCTACACAATTGGCATTTATAAATTTCCTCTTCTACCCCATAGTCTTATATGCGTATTCTATTGAACGTTGCCACATAAAAGCACTTGCCAATGATCAATGGATCAAGTCCCTCTCTTTACAAGAGTGAAGCTTTTATTAGTAACTCTAAAGAGAGGGGCATGAATTGACACACAAACTGCTTCTGCTGACTCTTCAGTTGCGAGAGTGTTGCAGAGGGACTTACAGAAGATGTCAACAAAAAGAGATCTCCCCCTTACGGGGCCCTGGATGTCACTGAAGGTGAGCTCACTGCGTTACCTCTGCCCAGCATCTCTATGCTTGAGCAGCTCCCTACCACCAAATGTGTCTGAAAGGGCATTACAAAAAAAAAAAAAACCCAACCAACCAACCAAAACCAAACAAAAAACAACCAGTGGAAATTAATGTTAGATCCAGTCATTGTGCATACTATAAGAAATCAACCCATAAATGTGGAACTAAGTACAGCCTATTATCCCTTCAGCCCTTTTCTCATCATTATTTCCATTCCAGAAGTGTTATGTGCTGGTTTCCTTCAGCTTGCCTAAATATTTTCTAAGAAAACATTGTGTGGTCTACTGGCTTCCTGATTCATTTACATAACAAGACTAAGGACACTGGCAGCGTTTCTCAAAAAGCAGTTTTCTGACTTGCTGTGAGATCCTTAGTTGTTGTCAGGGAACAGTTTTGTGCTTGCTTCCAAGGTCATTGCCGTTACAGGAGCTTGCTGTTAATGCTGTTGTAGAATCCTTGGGTGAGTCTTACAGTTCCTGCTTGGGGCCGAGTAAAGAGATATTCAGATTTCT
The DNA here is from genome assembly GCA_004320125.1 of Scolopax mira. Taxonomy (NCBI): domain Eukaryota; kingdom Metazoa; phylum Chordata; class Aves; order Charadriiformes; family Scolopacidae; genus Scolopax; species Scolopax mira. The sequence continues at coordinate 100,171 of BJBW01005239.1, read as the reverse complement.
TTCACTGTGTTTTGTCAGATGCTTTCTAGGTTAAGCCATCTTCCTCCGTGTCTTAAATGGACAGAACTAAGACATTTTCATTGCAGAATCAAAAGGACCTATAGACATTGCCAGTAAAATCAGGGTAAACCGTGCTAGGTGCTGTAATTGAATGTCTAATATGAAATGGCCTAGCTCAGGAAGGGCATAGATTCAATAGAGTAAGAGGGAGGGAGGAAAACACTGCAAAGAGTTGGACTGTGTGCCTTGACTTCAACAAAATGTGTAAGTGATTAAATGTAATTCCACGATTGATTTTCTGAGATACCTGTTAAACAGCAATGGCATCTCTAGGAATCCTTGTCCTTTTAATTTTTTTTTGTAACTCTTTTGGTTTCAGATTGGAACATTCAGATTCTGTGTTTAAGAAAATTTCTTACAGAGAATATGAAGTGGATTTTAAAAGAGAAAAGCCAGCAAATATATCTGCAGGTAAATAGGAAGGACATATTTGGGGTATTTTTATTTGCTTGTTATAAAGCCATTAACAATTGACATTTTGCACATAAATCAAATAGGCACAGGGGATGAGGTCTCTACAGTGTGCTAGGCTAGGTGAGGCCATAGGTTGGATTTTCAGAGGCTGGAGCTCAGTGCTATCTATCTCCAAATTAATTGCACAGTATGAAGTTTTGCATCATCTGATGAGACCTCCCATACACATTTAGACTTGTACAACAAGTGACACTAAAATTCACATGGAAGGAGCTTGAGATTCATCTGATGTAAGATGTTCAGATTTAGATTTCAAAGTAAATGTGTGTGAGGTTGGTGATATGAAATTGTTACAAAATGCCCTGGAAGCTCTAGTCTATAATCTGATCCCTTCCAGTTTTGTGTGCTCTCCTGTGTTTTCTGAATCTGCTTCTTTCTTTTCAGAGAAAGAAATTTAGAAAATAGTTTACAAGGAAAGAAACTACCAAGCCAATAGTTGTCTTAGCAGATTTCTTCCATTGCTTATTTTTGCAACATGGGGAGTAGGGATACAAGCCTCTAATGAAACCTTTTGCAGGGTATGCCTCAGGAAATTTGCAACATGGAACTGATTATTTCTTTAGATAACATTTTAAGACTGAAAGATCTCTTTGTTCTTTGACTTCTGGCATTAAGACTGCCACTCAAAGAAATGTACTTGTATGCCTTTCTCTAAACTCTTAAACTATAAAATATCTACCTTCCCAAAACTATTTAATTAAATTTTATGTGAAGTATTCATAGAAATTACCAATGAACTGCAATGTGAACCTTTTGATAAATTTTCTGTATCTGGAAATAACTTTTTTTTTTCCCCAAATCCACCAGTTTCCTATTATTTTTAAGTGCCAGTTGCCAAATATACGATGTATAGCATTCCTGCTGAGCTGCAGGTTTTAAATCCCCACGTGCCTTTTTACGTGTAAATCTTCATTGCAGTGGTATTACATTCTCTGCCTCTATTAGTTTTGCAACATGTACTTTGAGAGCTCATGTTCCTTGACTGGGGGAGAGAACTCTTTGTTTTACTAAACATATTGTTTTGTTCACATTCTCCTCCCTCTTTATCTTGAATAACTACAGGACTCCTGGGACCAACTCTGCGTGCTGAAGTGGGAGATACTTTAGTAGTTCACCTTAAGAATATGGCTGACAAGCCAGTCAGTATTCATCCCCAAGGCATAGTTTACAGCAAAAATGTGGAAGGTAAATGCTCTCAAAATTCTATGTTTTGTTTGTTTGCTTGTATACTACTGCATGAAACACTGTGAGGGCCCCAGACCAATCCTTGAGGATATGTGCAACACAAATATCTGTTGATCCTGGCTTAAAACTTGACACCCATTGTTAGCTCCTTTCTTGTTCATCACTGTAACGCTAACAACATAAGTTGTCATCTGACATAGACAGTCTCCTGACCAGCTGCCTGTGTGCTAATACTGTTTCACAGAATCACAGAGTGGTTGAAGTTGGAAGGCACCTCTGGAGGTGATCTGGTCTAACACACATGTAATTGCAAAATGTTCTGTTTTGGGACCATGTAAACTCTTAAATACAGGTCTCAAAAAAACTTTTTCCAAATCCCTTGCAATAGCATACATCAAGGTGGTGTTGGTAAAGGTAGTTGATGGTGCTGATCATGTTCGGACACTCACCATTTTATGCTCAGCTTTGTGGTTGTTTGGAACCCAATCTTGTGGAGTTGAACAGAACATGTTTTGGAAGCAATAGGCAGTTCAGTTTGACTATGCTATTAATGTGCCTTTTGCACCTAGGCTTCTGATTCTCTGACTCCCCTTTGTCATATTGCAGATCTCTTGGATATGGTAAGCAGAGATAGGAGCCCTTACTGCCATCTGGATGTGCAGTACACAAAAGGCCCAAGGCAGCAAGGCAATGCTAGCCTGTGCAGTGGCTTTATGGGAGAGTTAGAAAATTGAAAAAGTGGGCAGTGTTCTGGCCCACAGTATCAGTGAGCAGAGGCTAAAGCTTCATGCCATCCTAGCCTTAGCCAGACTGATGAAGAACCCCACCTTTTGGCAGTGATGGCAGTTTAGGAAGAATTACTTTCCTTCGAGAGTGATTAGGCACTAGAACAGCCTGCCCTGGGGAGGTGGTGGAGTCACCATCCCTGGAGGTATTTAAGAAACGTGTAGACATGGCTCTTCAGGGCATGCTCTAGTGCCCAACATTATTGATTTGTGGGTGGGTGTGATGTGGTGAGGTGTTGTGTTTTTTGTGGTGTGTGTTATGTTTGGTTGGTTGGTTGATTGGTTGGTTGGGTTTTTGGTGCTTTTTTTTGTGGTTGGACTCGATGATCTCAGAGGTCCCTTCCAACCATGGTGATTCTGTGATTCTAGGAAATCCTTAAACTGTAAGAAAAAGGATGGTGGAAGAGCTACTCTTGCCTGTGATACTCTCACAGTGTAGAATCACTAGTTAGTCACCTCTTTGAAGAATAGGCAAGAAACCAAGCTTTTGGAATTGATTGTAGGAGGACATTCTAGATGCTTTTATTGCTCTTTGTCTTCATGCCACTCTACTGACTCTTTTCTTGGCAGGCTCCCTGTATGATGATAGAACATCATTTCCAGAAAAACGAGATGATGCTGTACTTCCAGGCCAGGTCTATACATATGTGTGGGATATAACAGAAGAAGTTGGTCCAAGAGAAGCTGACCTTCCTTGTCTTACTTATGCATATTATTCTCATGAGAACATGACAGTGGATTTTAACTCTGGTCTGATTGGAGCACTACTTATCTGTAAGAAAGGTAATTAAATACTTTAAGACTACTATATAGTTTCATTTCTTAATAATGTTAACGTTGTATAATAATAAGGGAAGATACATTATTTTCCTTTTTTCATCTTTACATGCTGTGTAAAGTAAATGATTTTCAACATCTTTTTTTTAGATGTCAAAGTTTCTAAATGGTAGCTTTCATGCAAATCTGTCCTATAATTTTAGGGTCAAGAGAGAGTGCTATTAATAGATACAATTGCCTGTACTGGTTGCATTTTCAGTTGCTTAACTGCCAAATATATGGCCTCAAATTTCCTGTCTTAGAGTAATTATTTTTTTGAAGCTTCACTCAAAATGGTTCAGCCATTCCAGACAATAAAGGAGGAAGTAATTGTTTTACCCATGCCTTTTGAAGACTGCCTGATGCAGAGGCTGTAGCACGTTCTCGTCTGTAACAAGGGTTTGAAATGGCAGAACCGTGTGTCTTTTGCTAGTCATTTGAAAATATGACCAAATGTGAACTGATCTGAAATGTGCTTTGCATGTGATAAGGGACTTGAGGTTTTAGCCTTTTGAGTCTTTGTATTCCATCTCCACTAATGCAAACTGGTGTCTTGTAGGACTTGTAAATAACCAGTATACCACTGTGTAAGCTACTTAAACTACTTGCTGGTCCCTTAAAAACAAAATTTTTCCCAGTTATGTATCCTTCTTTTAGTGAAAGCTCTGTTAGTTGTTTAACTTGATCCTCTTTCCCTGCAGTTTGAGTCAAGCACTTTGTATAGACTGTAGACTGCGTGGACTTGGACCTTGAAGCTTTCCTGGAAGTAAACATAAGACTGGTTCAGTGTGGATTGTACCAGGGCACTCTTCTCACTGATAGATATCTATTTAATTGCAGAACACACCCACTCTTATTACCTTAAGGGAGTGCCATTGGTATTAAGTTCCTCCTGAAGCTTTTTGAAAATTATTGCTTTTATTATTATCTAGGAATTATTATTATTTTCCTAATTTCTTGGGTTTTCTTTCTCTGTGTTTGTGTGTATGCATACATTTTATGGCATACTGTTGGAGTTAATCTGGATGAATGCTTTGGGAGTTGCTTGCTTTCCTTCTCAGGCTTCTCAAATTCATGTGTGTATTGTGGGCTTGAGATGGGTTTGAGATGGATTGCTTTGACCACTACCTTCAAGACAATTTGAGCATATGTTTCTAGCTAGAGCAAAGACAATGTGGCTAACTACTCACATTTTGAAGATTTCTGAACAGGGTTTCTTTGACTGGGCACTGCATGTGGTAGGTGTGCAGCCCGCTTGTGTATTTCATCTGGCTGGTATGGAGTTAATTTCTTCATGGCAGCTCATACGGTGCGGTGGTTTAGATTTGTGCCCAAATAGTTAATAATACACCCATGTTTTAGCTGTTGCTGAATAGTGCTTGCACAGTGTCAAGGCTGTCTCTTTTTCTTGCTCAGACCTCCTCAGCTTGTAGGCTAGGGGTGGGCAAGAGGTTGGGAGGGGCCACAGCTGGACAGATGAATCACATTGGCCAAAGGGATATTTCCTACCATGTAGTGTCATTCTCAGTGATAAAAACTAGAGGTAGAGGAAGAAGCAGCAGTGTGAGGGGTGTTGACTTTCAAGGTGGCTGTTCTTGAGAGACTGGCTGGGCATCAATCTGTTTGTGACGATGAGTGATTTCCTTCATGTTGTTTGTTTTTTCCACTCTTTCCTTCACCTGTTGAACCATCTTAATTGACCCACAAGTTTTGTCAGTTTTGTTCTTCCTGTTCTCTCCCCTTGTGCTACTGGGGGTGGGGAAGCATTGAAGTGGCTGTGTGGGTGCTTAGGTGCTGGCTGGGGTCAACCCACCAGAGTCTGACACGTTAAGAGCAGCATAGGCAGTATAACCTGGGAAGGTTATAAAAACTGGACTTTTGAGTTAAAGCACTGACTGAATGTTCTTTGCGTGACAAACAGATAAATTCCTCTGTTGATCTGAGATTTCTTTTGTGCACTTTGTAGCCTCTTATAAATAGAAAGGGTTACATTAAAGATCACTGTTTCCACTGTCAGTGTCTCTTCTCTAAGTAGAATAATCAGCTCCCAAATTTTTAGTTCCTGCAATCCAGCAGGACATCTGTTTTAGCCCTGAATTATGTATTGAAAGTAGCACATAGAAGTTTTTGATGTGAGCAGTCTACAGAATAAATCAGTAAAATTGCACCAGCTCTGTGTGCCATGTCCAGAATGGATTCTACTTGTTGATAGGAATCACAGTTGCATCACAAACTCAACTAGATGCTTTCTTATAACTGGTCCAATTCAGCAATATTTGTTAAAAGTTTTTTGTATGTGAAGGTTGTTTTACAAGTGGTAGATTTCTTCTTTTTCAAGGGGCTGCTGACCTTGAAAAGGCAATGTTGACTCTGCAGGTGACTCTGCCATCATTCTTCTCCTTGCCTCACAGTCTCAAAAGAGAGGCCAGCATCTGACTGTGAGACAGCATTGTCTGAGACAATTCATTGCATTTTGCTTAATCTCTTCTGAGATATTACAAACTTTTGGTTGTTGCAGTTACCCAACCCAAAAATACTTTCAGGAATAAAATCACTTTATGAGCATTCTTAAGGTCTTGATTTGGTCAGGTTCAGCCAGTACATGCTAACAGGTGAAGCAAGCTCATTAAGAACACATTGATGTCACTAACAACATTGATGTGAAAAATGCCTTACTTCTGCTTCAAATTAAGACCTGCTGTTTCTTCTTCACAGGAAGCCTAAATGAGGATGGATCACAGAAACTTTTTGACAAGGACTATGTACTGATGTTTGGTGTGTTTGATGAAAATAAGAGTTGGCAAAGATCAGCATCACTCAAGTACACAATTAATGGCTATGCTGATGGAACATTACCAGGTATTGTTCAGGCTTCCACGAAATGAAATTAATATTGATGAAGTCTGAATATTAACTTTGTTTTTTATACAAGAGAACAGGAATGAGAATAAATGGGATACAGCCTTTTTTAGAACATGTTTGTGAGCATCTAAATTCTGGAAGAGAAACTGTGCTGCTGGAGGGAAGTCATGGCGTATTGCTGAGAACAAGATTACTTCTTAGAAGAGTTCTGCTTGAGGAACTGAATTGCTAACCTTAAAAAAATGAGAAATAATTTTTGTACTCAGCTGATGGGGAGAGTATGATGTAGTTAAGTAAACTACACCATATAGAACATACTAGATGAAGAACTTCCTGAAAGTGGAAAGTCAGTTATCATTAAATTAGACAATTAAGTAGGGAAGTGGTAATGCAGCTTTTCTGTTGCTAGTGTTTTCCCCTTGTTCTCCTAAGGAACTACTTTCATATCTCTGTCCAGTCCACTGACCAAATACAAAAGTCTTAAGTGGGGTTTTTCAAAGAGGTACTAGATAGAATAGTTACAATCACTAGATATAGCCTCACTCTTTAGCTTGGATCCTTGCCCTTTTCTTTCTTTTTTTTTCTTTCCCAAACAAGGACAAATCAGCTTTCTAAAAGATGCCACTAGTTTTCTTTCTTGCCCAGTTTACCATAAATCAGGCTGTCACTTGAATGTAAGGTTTGAACACCTATCTTCCAATGATGTGCAGGATTTTGGTATCTATTCCATTTACAGGCTTCTGGAACTACCTCTTGCAGTTTCAGTTTCAGTGCAAACACTGATCATGGGAGTCAGAGATACTTTTTTTTTTTTTTTAATGCTTTGAGCAAAGATTTACTTCACACTTAGTGGGAACTTGCATGATTTGCCTGTATTCTGAACCCTACTCTCATTTCTCTTTCAGATTTAGAGGCTTGCGTGTATGACAACATTAGCTGGCATTTGATAGGAATGAGTTCCAAACCAGAAATTTTCTCCATTCATATCAATGGCCAGTCCATGGAGCAAAGACATCGCCGAGTTTCTACTGTTAACCTAGTGGGAGGAGCATCAACCACAGTAAACATGACAGTGAGTGAGGAAGGAAGGTGGTTGATATCTTCTCTTGTCCAAAAGCACCTGCAAGGCAAGGAAACATCTGTTTATTAGGCAACTGTAGAGTTGTCCTTCTCTTCTCTATGTCCCAAATGGCTTCTACTGTTTTGCAATGGTAGTGTTACTGTGTTTCAGATGGTTGTCATTTCACTAAGAAACCACAGGAGAACAGGGTATTCTGTTGTAATGAGAACTGCATGATGAACTAAGAAACGTTCTTATTTGCAGCTTTACTGCTGTGTGCAGATCACAGAGCAGCAGTGAATCAGTACTCCAGCATCTAAGTCTCTGTGGTCTCCTCAGATAAGAACCATTACGAAATGAGTAAGGAACCACTTATTTCCTGAGAAACTGAGCACTCTCAGCTAAGCATCATTCAATCTGATGAACATATTTCATGTTAATCATTTCAAAGTGGTTCTCTCTCTTTCAGCAGTGGTCAGAATTCAGTTTTCAAGAATGAGAAAAATGTCTCTCTTATAAGACATGTTTGGAAAAAACAGCCAGGAAAAAATAGCTTGCTGGCTGGCTGGTATTTTCAAAGAAGGCTAGTTGAGAGAGCTTCTGTGTTCCATTTGATTAATATGGGCTCTTTGGAAGGCTCCCAGCCTATATATAGTTTACATGGATGCAGCCTTTTCAAGCCTGACAAGATGGCAAACAGATGAACAAATACTTGCTGGCAGCCTTGGTTAATGAAATGAGAAATGTAGTTGAAGTGGTAAGGGTTCATAAAATGGAAAATCACTATGGTACTGTTTCTTCTCAATTAGCTGGAATGCATGGTTACCTCACAGTAAGAGACTGTGGGGACAAAGAAGTGAAGAAGAGTCGTCTCTCCTATAAAGAACTTCTTATGGTCAAAAGCTGGGAATATTTTATCGCTGCAGAAGAAGTTACTTGGGATTATGCCCCAAGTATTCCAGACAGCCTTGATAGGTAAAATAATACTTTATTAACGTAATATGGAATGTTAACATGCAATCGCAGAATATTTTAGGTTGGAGAGGTCCTCTGGGGATCCAATGGCAAAGTTGGATCCAGTTGCACAGGGCCTTAACTAGTTGGGTTTTCATTGTCTCCAAGAATAGGGAGTTCTCAACTTCTCTGGGCACCTTTGCAACCTCACAGTGAAAAAAGTTTTTTCCTTATTTCTCTTATTGCACTTTGTGTCCATCGTGTCTCATCTCTTCATCTCCTATTTGATAGTTGAAGGTAAAAATAAAATGCTCCCTGTGTTGTGTCTTTGGACAACTGGATAAACTGAGATTTTGCTTTTATGTTATGTGCTCTAGCTCCCTAATCACCATGGTGTCCTCTCCACTGGACTCTCACAAGTGTGTCAATGATCCCAAAAATGGACACCTTCTTTTGCCTCTAAAAGGGCAAAATATGAAGATAACTTAGGAAATCCCCTAAGTAGCATACAAGCCTATTTTCTACATTACTTTTCAACATGAATGCTGCTGAAATAAACAAGCCTTACAGGAATGGAAAGGGAGGGAAGGAGAGAATATTTCGAGACAATAAAAGTTTTTAAAAGTGCAGACCAATAAGGTGTTTAGGGAAAGAGAGGTCTCTCTACAAATGACCTTTGCATGGCACCAATGTAGATGTAGTAAAAGTCATAATAAGTAAGCATATTGGGCAATTTTGTTCAACTTAAGGTAAAAAGAATGAATTCTGTAACATACATGAGGTCATAGTACACAATGCTGCCAGTGCTCTGTAAGGTTAAATTTGCAATCTGTCAGTTCCCTGCTGCTGGAGTACTGGTGACTTTACAAGCTGATGCTCCTAAGAACCTTTAAGGATTTAAACAGAACAAGACAAATTCCTTACCCTGTATGGGGTGATAGTTTCATATACCTCCTTAGAATATAGTGTTCACATAACTCTAAGTATTCATCCTTCTTTGGTATGATTTTTTCTTCTTATTTACACTTGGGCTGCATGGAGCAAACTTTTATATCTTTACCTGCTATTTCCACATCATTATTTAACCACCTAGCTCTCTGGTTTTTCATCCTTTGCTCAAAATTAGAGTTTATCCCTGTTCAGTAACCCTTTTTAAAGCACAAGTGACCAGGACAAACATATTACTTTGTGTTTCTTCCCAGTATTTATCCTAGTTTTGCTCTCAGCATTAATAAGTCTAATGTTTTTAAACCTGAGTGTAAAACTACTAATTGAAAAGTGCTCAACTCAGACTAAGATTATCTGTTCCTGTCTTTCCCAGAGTCTTTGCTACTGTAAGCAAATTGTTTATTTTTTCTATGCTCAGCTATGCCTTTATAAAAGAACAGTGATTTCTGCTATCTCATCTTGAAAATATAGCTGCTGCTTCAGTTTGTTTTTCTTTCATGTTTACCCTATTGAATTAAATGTAAATTCTGATACTAATTGATCATATGTGATACTAAAAGACAAAAATGTTCCAAGCTTTTTCTTACCTAATTTAGGTTAGAATTTGGGGTAAAGAGCGTTACGTTAGTTTAGGGCTTGGATATATTTTTTTTTTTCAAGCAGCGAGATTTCTACCATTTGCTTGAGTATTAAGTCTGTATTCTAATAGATGTCACTACTCAAGTTTTGTTGATCACTTGTCTTTTCCTTTATTTTTAAGACACTATAAAGCGCAGCACTTGGACAACTTTTCAAATGTCATAGGTAAAAAGTATAAAAAGGCTATTTTTAGGCAGTATACTGATGGCAGCTTCACTAAACGTCTGGAAAATCCTCGTCCCAAGGAAACTGGAATCTTGGGTCCTGTTATCAGAGCTCAACTCAATGACAAAGTCAAAGTAAGTAACATAAATTCAGATATTATATATACTACAGAGATACAAAAGAACTAGTTTGCTTTGGGTTTGGTTTTTTTTTTGCTCAAAACCTGTAATGTTAAAATACTGGCCCTATTAAAAAGTATGATCACAAATGACAGTGTTTTGGTTAAATTTTTCAGCATTCCCTCTGTAGTTTCCATGATTGTGCTTTATTTTACAACATAAACACATTCCATTCATACTGTTTGTAAAATATATGCTGACAGTGTTCCAAAACAGAAAAAAAGCTAAACCTAGGTAGACTTCTAGGGGAATCTGGATGGGAAGCCAAACTTCATGAGCCCCTCATTCCTTATGTTGCTGTTTTTAGACAAAGGTACTCGGTTTCCATAGTGTGCTCCGGTCACAATCAATTCTCTTTCTCTTGTCGTTTAATGATGCATCATAAAGTTTCATGATCTTTAATTGCCCCCATGAATCTGTGACTCTGAATTTGAGTCTAACATGTTTCTTCTTTTTTTTTTCTGTTTTCACCAAAAATAGTAGGCAGGATGCTTTGCCTTTTCCACCAATATCCCCTTCGGATCTTGGAATATTGGACAAGATTTGGTTTTAAATCTGTTTAAATTTGTTTTCTCCCACATTGAAGGTTCTTAGGAACTTTAGTCAGTAACTTCCCTGAGGTAGTGTGTGCCCATAGCTGAAAGAACAAGTGTTCTTTTTAGACTTTTCCAGACAGCAGGTGAAAGAAGCTGGACTTCACTCAATGGGCTGTGTGAACAAAGCCCAGCAGCATATAGAATGTGGGTTTATATTATCAGACAATATTTAAGATATCCATTTGACTTTCCAGCACCTCCTGGGCTGAAACCAGACAAATTCTATTGTAGTTGAAACTTTGTGAAGTATTCAGACAATGATTTGCTGAATACTAAATTCAATTTTTTTTATTTGCCTATCAATATAGATTGTATTCAAAAATAAGGCCAGTCGACCCTACAGCATTTACTTCCATGGAGTGACTCTTTCAAAGAATGCAGAAGGAGCTGATTATCCTCTGGATCCCTCAAGTAAGAATTTTATGAATAACATTTTGCATACCACTAACTGTTGTGGAGGGTTTCATTGCTTTGAAGGAGATGTTGTGTCTAGGAATGTGCATGACTGGGAGACCTCAATTCTATGCTGTGCCTCTGCTGACCTGTTGTGTTGCCTTGTAGAGAAACCAAGGTATTACCTGCAAAGCATAGATGAATACCTGTTCTTGGTGTCTTAGTTTTCCATTCTTGCTTGTGATTTAAGGGAGAGACACAAGTTCATGTGGGACTTCCATTATCTCAGAGGTAGCTTGAAGTGGCATAACTGCACCAATTTCATAAAAAGGTGCAGACTGATGTTATATAAAGATTTGGCTCTAAGTTTGTAACATTACTATTCTCCTTTCTGTTCCTTAGGCAATGCCACACAGAGTAGAGGAGTTGAACCAGGGAGCACGTACACTTACGAATGGAAAATTGCCAGAACTGACCAGCCCACTGCACAGGATGCACAGTGTATTACAAGGCTATATCATAGTGCTGTAGATATTGAGAGAGATATAGCCTCTGGACTGATTGGCCCACTTCTGATTTGTAAAAGTGAAGCATTGACGCAGAAGGGTGTGCAGGTAACATGTCTGGCAACGTCTTAAAGATAGATTTTGCTCAAATAATATTATTTGATCTACACTGAATTTAGTTTTGCTTCCCTTAGAGAACAGCTGTGTAGAGAGCAATTAAACCAATAGGCTCCTGATGAAATTACTTGAAGAAACAATCCTCTAACTATCCACAGCAGTAGAGGAATTATATTCTGATTTTTCTTAGCAAGAGCAGCATTTCAACAAAAAGTCAGCCTGACTTGAATGACTATTTCTAGACTTGATAATAAACTTTCCTGCTGCTATTATACTTTCACACTCTAAAGACATTCAGGTCTGAGCTGGTTCCTTTCTGTAACAGATATAACTCAAGAGGATCTGACAATGTTGGGCATCACTGAACCCAGAACAACCCAAATAGCATGTGAGAGTTCTGGGAAAGTGGTTCTCTTTTTGAAGTCTTGCTTGGCAAAGACTTGAGCATCGGTTGGGAGAAAAATATGCCACGAGCTTGTGTTTGGGTCAAACCAGGAAGCTGCTCCTTTTACAGAGCACCCAGTCGTGTACAATGTGCATATTAGCAGTGCTAGTGATTTGCTCAGTTTGGTTGCAGCAGTAGGATTGTCACTTTGAAGTCCTGGCCCCCAACTCCGTTTCACTTAGCCCTTGGATCACAGTTACCACAGCTCTGGTGAAGCTTATATTGCTTATGTAGTAAGTAAGAAAGATGATAGCATTGAGTCCTTAATACATGTGTCTGCTCATAAAAGCTAACTGCTGTATTGATTGTCTTTCAGAAAAAGGCAGATGGAGAGCAGCAGGCAATGTTTGCTGTGTTTGATGAAAATAAGAGCTGGTACATAGAGGATAACATCAAGGACTACTGCAGCAACCCTGCCAGTGTTAAAAGGGATGATCCCAAGTTCTATAACTCGAACATAATGCACAGTGAGTAGGATACAGAGCTGAATATTATGAAAGCTCACGTGAATCTGAGCATTCAGCAACTGCTTGTGCTCAAATGTATTGCAATCAGGGAATTCTCTAGAGAGTGCCAGGTGGCACTGTATGGAAATATGCCTATTTTTGGGACCAGGCTGGCTCTGGACCCTGAAACACAGGCAAGGGGAATTTAATTTTGCAGCACCTTGCTGCCTTAGAAATACTATTATCAGAGCTGGAATAGCTCTTGTGCTTTCCAGGTGCAAATGTGAGTCCAGTTCAGTGGACTGACATCAAAGAAGAGGAGGTCTTAAAAGTCTTAACTCTGAAAATATTGACACCACTTTTACTTTGCTTTCCTTTTAGCAATAAATGGCTATGTGTCGGACAGCAGTGAAATCCTTGGATTTTGCCAAGATAGTGTGGTTCAGTGGCACTTCTCCAGTGTTGGCACTCATGATGAGATTGTCTCTGTTCGTCTTTCTGGCCACTCTTTTCTGTATCAAGGGAAGCATGAAGATGTTTTGAACCTTTTCCCAATGAGTGGAGAATCGGTCACAGTGGAAATGGACAATGTTGGTAAGTGGCAAAACTATAGTGTTTAACTGCTCTCTGAAGACATTTTTTAATCTCCAGTCTATACGGACTTACCTAAATAGGAGAGCAGACTTTTCAGATAAACACAGTGCTGGAAAATCTTCAGTCATTCCCAATGCAACTGATGTGTATGGAGTTTTGTTGGCTACAGGGACTTAGCACATAACTGTATGCCATACTGGGGCTCTTTTTGTTGGGTTTTTGTTGTTTGTTTTTTTTTTTAATTTCAGGGTTAGTATTGATTTTGGTATGTGATCTGTTCTTCCCACCTAGGGCATGTTTTCTTTTGCAAATTTGCTGTTAGAAATAAGGAAAGCTATGCAGGTCACTTGAAACTCTGACAAATACAGAAAAATTGTGTGTGACCTTTTTAATTAAAAAAGGCTGGTTTTCTCAAGACCTGTTAATTCTGTCTGTAATTTATGCTGGTTCCAGAAACAAGTTGTTAAAAGCAAAGAAGCTGATTTAATGCTGTTTAAGAAAACAGATTATATTTTGTTCTCTGCAGATCATATTTTCAAATGGAGAACTTCTGACTAGGTTTTGGAGGGATTATTAAAGGCTTTAACTTAATCTAAGATGCCTCAGATTGGCAGTTTAGTGTTTTGTGTCTAGATTGGAAATTCAAATTACTTAATTCTTTTAAAGATTATCCTTTGCGTGTTCAAAAGCTTTTAAAATACTGTGTTTGACAGATGTTTGGTGACATTGCCTTAGAAAATATTTGTTCTGTTGAGAATGCTCTGTGTGGTAATGCATACAACACAAAAGACAGAATAAAATTGCTGAGGTAATGCATACAACACAAAGGACAGAACAAAAAGAGGCATGGATTCACTTTTCCCACACATATAGTTTCTGTCTTTTGATCATGCCTTGTGCCCTTTTCGCAGATAGTGTACAAGTGGATGTCCACACACCATTGTGAGCAATACAATTGGCTACATTTAAATGTTTATCCTGCCTAGGCTAACAAAACATTTACTATTTCGGTACACTGCTATCTGTTTGCTACATTTCACACCCCCCCCACATCAACATATAAGGATATTGTTTTACTGATCTCAAGGCCTCCTTCCCATCAGTACAAGAACACCTGCCAAGCTCTTGCTCAGCAGCGTGTCTCCAACTTTCTCATTCTCCACACAAAATTAGAACTTTATCTCAAATGATTCCAATCTTAGATCCAGATCTAAACATAGGATCCTTTATATTGTTTCTTTCTGTTTCATATCCATCTCTTTCATGGGTTATGTTTGGACTCAGGTCCTAGGTACAGCTTCATCTTTGGAGAAGAGCTCCAGCTCTTAGATGTATGCATTTATTTACACTTATTAATTATTCTTCATTGTAATGAGAGCTCACAGAAAGCCCAGATGGGGATTAGCAGTCTGCTATAGCAAGTGCTATAAAAACAAACCCAGCAACTTGCCCTGGCAGCTTCTATGATAGGCAATGTCCGCTCTTGTAACTACTGCATGTTAGAAAAACACTTCTATTTCAATTACAGGTACTTGGCTTTTAGCATCCTGGGGTACCCCAGAGATGAGTTATGGCATGAGGCTGAGATTCAGAGATGCCAGATGTGACTCTGAGGAAGATGATGCAATTGATGTTGTGGATTTCACTTATACCAAGACTGAAAAAAAGGCTATTTCTGAATCAGTTGAAGATGATGTGCCAGAAGAAGAAGGAGATAAAGAAGATATGGATTATCAGGATCAGCTGGCTTCTTTATTCATCCGAAGCTCAAGGAAGGCAACAGGTGATGAAGAAAAACAAAACCTTACAGCACTGGCCTGGGAACAGTATGAAAGCACTGATGTCAGAAGTTCTGAGATGGCAGCTGGCTCAGGTCTGGCAGCTATAACTCATAGTGAATCCGTAAACCCCTCTAAGTTCTTAGAAGCTCATATGACTCCTCATCCCCCAGTTGAGGCTGAAACATTCCAGTCAAATCACACGTCAGTCACAGCAGAAAAGGTGTTATTTTTAGCTAGCACAAGTGATGGAAAGGCTGACTTGGTGTTGCAGAATAGAAGCCAAAGTAATTATGAAATAGATCACAGTAACACGTCTGCAGGTGAACACTTGCTGAGCCATGGGGAAGGCCAAATGAATGTTGCAGAAGATCTTCCAACTGATGTAAAGGATAGTAAATCTTTTTCAGAAAAGCATCAAGAGAGAAGCACGGGAAGAGGAAATTATAACATTAACAGTAAAAGGACAAGGCGAAATTCACTGGCCATTAAGTTTTACTCCATCCAAAAGATGAATGCCCTTCTAAATCATATACGAAATAAAAATGTCACATTTTCTGACAAGACAAGTGTACCTCGTTCTGTGCATCATGCAGAGAACACATCCAGTATCACCACTGTGGGAACTGCTCAGCTTCCAAGTGATTATGATGATGAACCAGAAGAGGAAGAAACCAAGATGGAAAATGCCATGCGTGCAACTAACTTGACGCTTGCTTTGGACCTCATTGTAGGAGCTGGGTCTAATGCATCCAGTCTCTCTGAACCCAAGCTATCCAAAGATAAACAAGCAGACACTTTTTCTTTAGATCATCCCTTAGGCAATATAAGCCCTAATTCCAGCCCTGCACTAGTGAAGAATTTACTAGAAGGATCATTGCCCAGGACTGGGAAATATTCCTCTAAAATGACAAATGAGGAATGGAATTTGGTGTCTGCAAAGGGGAGTCGGGGATTAGGGGCAAATTTAGATAAATCTGTTAGTGGTGCATTAAATCATCATGGTAGAAATGGTACAGCATTCGTAAATAAGAAGCATATGAAAAAGTATCAAGGGTTCTCACATCCACTGGGAAAAAAACAGAAAGGGAGCAGCACATATCCAATTCTGAAAAAAAAGGAGAGGAACAAGAATAATACTTTGAGTACATCCGGAACCTTCATCAAGATCCGAAGGAAAAAAATGGAATATCCAAAGATGACCCATTTGCTGACTCCAAGGAGTAAAAAAGCCCCTAAAACCACCAATTCCATGGCAGGATTTGGCCGTACATTGTTTCTGGGTGAAACCAACCCCACAACGCTGCCATGTTGCACTAACAGCACGAGGGCAGCCAGTGAGGGCAGCCATTTGGTGGATCCGAGTCGAGCGAGGCACGGAGAGCTGCTCAATTACACACTCACCCCACGGCAGCTTAAGCCATCGATCACCATCGGGCTTCCCCTCGAAAACGGAGACTACGAGTATGTTACAGAAGGACTTCACAGTGAGGAAACATCAGGTGGGGAATACGAATACCATTATGTGAACTTTGATGACCCATACATGACGGACCCAAAAGTGAATATCAATGAACAACGTAACCCAGATAACATTGCTGAACACTACCTGCGCAGCAAAGGGAACGAGAGGAGATACTATATTGCAGCTAAAGAGGTCTGCTGGAACTATGCAGGATATAAAAAAAGGTTTGGCTAAATCATTTGCTTTCATTTTTTCATACTATCCTGATACATACCAGCAGAATGTTGATTCCCGCAGTGATAAACTTAAGAGCATTGGGAACATGCAATGTGATTTCTAACATTTCAGTTGCAGAACCCTAAGAATTTTTCCCTGGGAGGCTAGGACCTTCCTAGAACATCACAGGGATTGCTATAATCAAGAGCAGCACAACTAAGAACTTTTTTTAGTCCCCTTTTTTTTCCTTAACCCCCTTTTTGTACAATCACTAAAACTGATCTTTAAAACAGAAGTAAGAGGGCGAGGGAAGCTTCCAATTAGTTTTGTTATAATTGAATGGCCCGTTTTACTTCCTCCTTGAGATCTTGGATTCTGTAGTAGAGACAGGATAGAGACCTCCTTGTACAAAGTCTTCCCTGGAATTTAATGGGCTAATGATCAAGAACCACAAGAAGTGGTTCTGGTGTCTATTCTATATTGTAAAATGGGATAATAGCACTTTCCAACTTCACAAGACTCTAGTACTGAAAAATATATGAAAGATGCAAAGTGATTAACCACATTGGTGACTGCCTTGTAGTAAAAGTAAATCTCCCTACATCGTTGTTTCTACTGTCTATAGAAATCAGAAGGATCACAAAACCTAATGTTTAGGGGGTTTCTTACATTTTGACAAAGAAGACTGATCGCTCTGCCACAGCAAAGAGTATATGTGATTTGAGAGAAACTCTGTACTAAAAATTCATTGTCTTAATTCGTAAAATTAGGATTAGTGCTTGTCCTACAATGTCCTAGTCGCTTTTCATCAAAAAGCTGAATTTAGTGGCCCTTGAAATAACAAGACTAAAACTGTCACGACTTCAGGTTTTTATCAAAAGCGCCCAAAACAGGATCAAGAAAGTTTTCATTTTACAAAATTCAGCTCCAAACATGTTTATTTCTCAGACCATTTTATGTGATTGATTTCCTACATGAACACACTTTTTCGGTATTTGCCAGTTTTACTCCTGCCTCATCTCAGTCTGTATAAATGGCACTTGCAAAAATGAGAGAAACCACAGATAGATAGTTTCTTTGTATACTTGCAAAATAAAGAGATCCTTATGCTCAGAGCTCTATATAGATCTCCACAGTGGGTTCATCCTCTGCTGGTCTGGGGTGCATACTTTGAGTTAAATTAACAGAGCCCATGGCGTATAACATCTCAGTGTGAAAAGCTGAAAACCAACCTTTCTTCCTACTAGATGACTTTGGATTAAATTTCTATTTTTTTCAGAATTGATAGTAAGGCAAGGTTTATAGGGAATCATAAGAAGTTCTATCAGAATAAAAGTACCAAGAACCATTGAAGAATGGTTTGAATGCCTAAAAGCTTATTTTTTATTACCAATTCTGTGTTGCAAAATGCAGATATAATCAAATGTAAAATATGTTTCTAGCTTTCTAGAGAAGATACATCTGTGAGACAGTAGGGTATAGTTGGTAGGCTCACTATGCTCTGAGATAAACTCTCAGATTATTAATGCTAATGGTAAAAAAGGAAAATGGAGCTTAGGTGGGTTTTCAGAGACTAGTTGGAGTTTTTAAGTGAGAGCTGACCAAATCTTTGAAGAATCTCATAGACAACTGTAAAACTAGAATTGCTTAAATATTGCAAGTCATGATTTTCAGAATCATCTGACATCTGTGTTTATTCTTTATATTCTAAGGTCTTCCTGCTTGAGTTTTCTCAGACTTCATCAAAGCTATTATTTCTGATTCACTGTGTGGGTTTTTAATTGGGTATTTCCTTTCAGTACAATGATGAATGACAACACCTGTAAAGATGGCACCACATATAAGGTGATTTTCCAAAGCTATACAGACAGTACCTTTACAACTCTTCAGGATGAAGATGAATATAAAGAACACCTTGGTATCCTGGGGCCAGTTATCCGGGCTGAAGTGGACGATGTTATCCTAGTAGGTCAACGTTTTGAATATGTGTGCAGGATAAGATTCTTATGGTGATCTTACAGTGTGACACAGAGGGGGTCTAAAACTACCACAGGGTTTTAAAAGATGGTGGTGGGGAAACAGCTTTCAAAGCTAGAAATTGCATTGTGGACATACAAGCATGGTGATGTGTTTCGTCACCTATTCTATCCACAGTAAATTCACTTCTGTTTTTCTTTCTTATGTTACCCCACATTAAATACTGGCTTTTCAGTCTAATTTAAAATGAAATTTAAGTTTTACATTAAAAAAAAAAAAGTTTTTTAAACCCAGATTGCATTGAAATTATTACTTTTTGTATGTAAAGCTCATTTTTATATGAGCTGTATAATTAGAAAAAAACCCAGTAAATTTGTATTCAGGATGAATATATATATTTATTTAAGAAGTGTATTTTCCTCTGAAAAGTTTTGCTGTAAATGGGTTGGTTAGTTCTAACACAGACCACAAGAATGGAGAGGAACTGTATCCCTGGCGATACAATTTTGATACAAAGGTGTATTTGCCTTAAGAAGCACGTTGTTGTAGAGTTTCCCTTCTCTCATCCTCCTTCATCCAGTCTTTCCAACACACAGGGATGGACTGAGATGGGGAGAGTAGATCTCACTGCTTTCTGCCTATTTCAGTAGGAGTAATGCACAAAAGAAACACATTGAGATATATTTTAAAACATGCATAAGAGAAGAAAGAGGCTATTTTAGCCTGGGAGCATCATTCTCTAAGGACAGCTAAATAAGTAATCTGTGTATCCTGCTTCTCTGGGACAAGTGAGAAGCACTGATTTACGTGACAATGGTACATACAGAGGCCTAGTGTTACTATTTTAGGCCCTTCTTTAGTGCATCTGTGCGGCAACGCGTAGGAGGTAGAAACTCCCCATCTCCCTGCTTGCTGTGACTAAACATATCCAGGTGTGAAAGGCAGCAGTAAAAGTCCTAGGAACCTAGACTCATTGAAAGGCAGAGAGTTAGACTTGTGCTTTCTACTGTTTAATCGTCAACCTGCATGAAAGAGGGTGACTCTGCATGGAGATGTCAAAAGCTATCCCTGCCAGCTTTGCCATGCACCATGTAGCCTGTAATGATTATACAAATCTTGACCCTGGTTCAAGGTCATAGGAATGTATTGTGTGGGGATTTTGGTTTAGACCTGAATTTCCTGAGCAGAATCTACTTTATTTATTTATTTGTTTGGTTTTCAGGTTCACTTTAAGAATTTGGCATCCAGACCGTATTCCCTCCATGCTCATGGACTCTACTATGAAAAGTCCTCTGAGGGAAGCATTTATGACGATGAGTCTCCTGCTTGGTTTAAGGAAGATGATGCAGTTCAGCCAAATAATAGTTATATATATGTGTGGTATGCAAACAGGCGATCAGGGCCTGTGCAGTCAGGAGCAGCTTGTCGGTCCTGGATCTACTACTCTGATTTAAATCTGGTAAGGAAATCAAAGTAGAAATTGTAGTGTTGGTGGGGTTGAACACAGAATCATACAAACATTTATGTTGGAAGGGATAGCTAGAGATCATTTAGTTATCACCCCCCATCTCAAGTAGGGTCAGCTAAGAGTAGGTTGTGCAAGACCACGTCCAGTTGGGTTTTGAATATCTCCAATGATGTTACTGTATGCCCGTAGAAATGTAAGCTGCGGAACACATTTTGGATAGCTCGCCTTTCTTTTGGGCCTGAAGTTCCCATCTGACATTTAATATCAGTTAAAAGAGGATATAAGCTGTTGAAGAATTCAAATTGAGGAAAATTTTGGAAGACCGAGCAGGGGAAGGTAAAGATACAAGACAACAGCAATACTGGCATGTGCTTTAAGTTTTTAGGGACTGATGCATTTCTACAGAATGCTATGTTTTTCTGACATCTTTTGTGAAATCCACTTTTACATCTAATATGAGTTTATTACCTTCTAGGAGAAAGATATTCACTCTGGTTTGATTGGGCCAATATTGATCTGTCAGAAAGGAACCTTCAGCAAGTTAAACAACAGCAGTGTATCGACCCGAGACTTTTTCTTGCTTTTTATGGTCTTTGACGAAGAGAAAAGCTGGTACTTTGACAAACATTCTAGAAGGTCTTGTACTGAGAATACTCAAGAAATGCATCAGTGCCACAAATTCTATGGTACTTACTTTGTTTTGCCAAGTATTCAATTTATTGGGGAAGAGGGAAAGACATTGGGGGAGGTATCTCAGTTCATAGGATCTTTGAACATGCATAAATTCTACACGTTAGTTATGTGAATGTTTCTTTGTTCTCTGTTGTACTCACAGTAGTCATAGTTTTATAAGTAAAGATTAGCATCAACTGGAATATTGTTCTTAAAATAAGAAAAAATGTATTACTCCAAAACTTTAATCAGAAACCCACATGCATCTACGCCCATATTAAAAAAAAAAAAAAAAAAAGAAGAAGAAAACAACCCCCCCTCTCTTTTCAGTAAGAAGGTAATAAACTGAAGACTTTTTGCAAGAAACTTAAAAGTATAGTAGTAATTTGACAAATCACCTAGTTCTACAGAGGAATTTGAAATAGCTGTAGGACACCCCTTCATATCCCTCTCTGTGGATACAGAGATTTTAGTTATGTAGAGCTAAGTGACTGTTCAAAGGTAACCCTTATTTCTCTTTGAAATCATGTGAAGAAACTCTGTGTTTCTTCAAAACTCTGATGCTCGTGTGCTATAAAGGATCATATTTGGAAAAGGCACGATGAAAAGTGGAATCTGCCTTTTGAAAATGTGGTCTATAAAATCACTTATTAATTGAAGATGTCAGTTTTGACTGCAAGCTGTGGAAATTTAAGTTGCAGAACACATTTTGGATAGCTGTCTTTTCTTTTGGGCCTGGTGTTCCCATCTGGCATTTAATCTCTTACACCTCCTTGTTCTTCTGGCTGCTGTGTTGCAAACAAACTGTGCTCAAATCCTCTGGCGAGGTCCTTGGATTTTTTGAACTGAGGTACGTACACTATAAATTTGAATTTGAAAAAGTGGTGTTTTTCCCAAAAGTGGTGTATTTCATTAAATATTTTACTTATTTTAATAACTACATTCTAACACTTCAAGAGACCTGTTTTGTGAGCAGTTTTCCTTACTAACAATATGGGTGGGTTTTTTTCAGCCATTAATGGGATTACCTACAATTTGCAAGGCCTGAGGATGTACGAAGGTGAACTGGTCCGATGGCACTTGTTGAATATGGGTGGGCCAAAAGACATTCATGTTGTTCATTTTCATGGACAGACCTTCATAGAACAAGGAGAGCCAAAGCATCAGCTTGGTACATACACGCTCCTTCCAGGTACGTATCAGAGCAGAGTAAGTTCTAAGGGGCAACCATTGCAATCTGTCATCGTCATACCCAGTGTAAAGGTGAACAGAAGTTGGTTTTGAGCAACCAATCTCTTTGGGAAAGAGTTTGAGATCACTTAGTTCATTTGCCTATGATGGTTAGAGGGAAAATCATGACTTTGCACCTCACTTAACGCTGTGGGTGGGGGGAAATAAAGATAACATTGCTGTCCTTTAAAACTGGGAATATGAGTAAAGTTACAGACAAAATTAAGTGCTTGGACAAAGTCTTCCTCTCAGATGAGAAGTGAAATGTATATATGTATATATGTCTGTGTGTGGAAAATAAATAGCAGTATTTTCTGCAGCACTATCTTCTGTTTTGCACTTTCCTTGCCACTCGCCAGAGATGAGGGCATGAGCAGATTTCTCTTTAGTGCATCTCTCTTTTTCTGTTCACAAAGTCGGTCATAGTACTGGGCTTGGCTTTGGAAGGTGCTTAACAAGAAAAGGTCGAGATTGGAAGAAGAAAGTCAGTTGGGTAGTGTCAGCCACCAATTCCTCGTGAAGTGACAGGGGGACAGAAGCACAGCCGTCTGGTTCATGTGTCTCCAGGCTTCAATACCATTGAAGTCTCATTGATGTTTGCTGGGAAAGACTATTGGTATCTGGCTTAGCGTGGTGAGGGTTTATTTTCATAATGTCAAAATGTGTGTGATACACAAGAGAAAGAACAAATGTGAGCCTTAGGAGACCTCTTGTGTCCAAGAAGAAACAAAATAGACTAAAAGCATTCATCAGGCCACAGGATATACTCCTTTGCTGATGACTGACAGCAGTGCTAGTGTACAATAACAGGACTTATGATGCCTATATTGCCAGCTACAAGTGAGGTTTTTTGAAAAAAAAAACACTCAAAACCAAAAAACAAACTCCATTAACCAGGAAACAAGATCAAAATAATGGGATTGGCTTTCAATAACAGGAGTTTATTTTAGTGAGCATTAGGTGGTTTAGGCACTATTTAAGCATTTTAAGGTGATATTTTTCACTATGACATCTACATATGCTTTTGTTTAAATGGGAACCAGAGTTACATATCTGCACTAACTGGGAGTATAAGAAAAGCAATGAAGGGAGTACTGTGCTTTCTAAAAGTGCAGCAAACAACATAAGCTAAATCTGCTTTCTGGTCAGTCCTTGGCCCTCCTGGGGCATGCACAAAGTGAGGGGAGGGCCCATACATCTGATTCTCCCACATCTACTTTTGACTTCTTTGCATTCATTCCTTACATTACTTGAGCCAATGTACTGGGGCAGCAGGAATAAGAACTATAATTAGCACCACAGATTTAACACCCCTACCTTATGTAATGAACTGAACAGCACTATTCATTACGTGGCTCAGCACTGTACTTAATATGCAGGTATTTGTTACATACAGGCTTCTGAGGTTTTGTACTTTGCACAAGCAGCAAAGGTTAGGTTTTGATCTGATCACTTAATTCCAATCTCAGTTTCCAGCTGGAACTTGCTTACTAAGAAGAATGTGATTGAGACAGAAGTAGTTACTGCTCTCTCTGCAACATGTAACAGGTTATTTAATTTTTCTGGATTAAGTCACAGAATGGTCTTTGGTTTACCATCCAGCTTTGCTAACGTCAGCCTTGTAATGCTAATATTTCTGATATGTTTCTCTTCCATTTTTTTCAAGGTTCGTTTAGAACAATTGAAATGAAACCACAGAGACCTGGCTGGTGGCTTTTAGACACTGAAGTGGGGGAATATCAGCAAGCAGGAATGCAGGCATCCTATTTGGTGATAGAGAAAGGTACAGAACAAAGGTGTTTTGCGGCGGGGGAACTTAAGCTGCAAGGTTCTCTCTGCCCTTTCAGGATCACTACATGTGGGAGATTGTTCTGCAAAAGCCCAAAGCAGATTCTCTGTGCTTTAAAGGAGGGGGAGGAGTGGTTACTATAAATTAATTCTTGAAAAAAAGATGTTTAGCCTCTAGCATCCAAGCTTTGAATTATTTAGCATATTACTTCTATTCCTTTAACATAGCTTTGAATTTGAGGTTTCTTCACTGTAACCAGTGGATCAGTCTGCTGAGAGAAAATTGCAGATATATATATATTGGCATAGCCCTTCTTTTCTTTAACATCAAACTTACTGTGTTCTCTTTAGAGTGCAGAGTTCCAATGGGTCTAGCAAGTGGAGTTATACTCGATTCACAAATCAGCGCTTCACATCATATAGGTGAGTTAATACTTGAAAAGGTCCAGGCATGCTCCTGAATGTCCCCAGCTAAGTATTGCAGTTCTGTATACATTTGGCATCTCATGATACGTTGTACAAGATCAGGTCAGTGGTGACTCAACTGTTAGGTTAAAAAAATCTCCGGTGATGCAAGCAGACAGTGAGCTGTACTAGGTAGCCCTCATCACCGTATTTGAAGTGTCACAGGTTCTACTGCCAGGCCTGAAAGTTAGGGAGTCCTCTGTCCATTGGCCTGCTGGATTACTTGGAACAAATCCAGCTTTATCTTTTTGTTCTTTGGGTTCCCTGCTTGAAAATCAACAGCAAATGTTGAAAAAGCTTTTGAGATTTGCGTGTGGTATGAGATACAATAAGACAAAGTGTATCTGTTATGAAAGATTTGGGAACGTGGCATCCAGAGCAATGTTGGAGTCTTTAGTTTATCAAGTTTGTTCCTGATATAAAAGTGGGATCATTTGATGTAAAATTCTGTTAATTTCTTTAATGACAGTGGCAAATCAAGGTACACAGTTACACACACATGCAGGAACATACATACTTCTCCCTCAGAAAAACAAATAAATTACTTATTTTGGAAAACTGATTTTTATGTGGATTTAATTTTCTTTCTTCATTTCCCACCACAGTGTTATGAAGGCTTTAAAGCTGTGTTGTCACATGTATTTCATATCAGTCGTTAACATGGAAACCTCCTAATGCAGAGGGGAGCTCTCTGTCATGAACGCAGAGCACATTTTGTGTCTGACTTCACTGGTGGCCAAAACTTGTTTAGCAGACTCTAGACCCTGGTTCCAAATTAGTAGACAGTACATTACACAAAAGGCTGTTATTTTTCAGTTGTCGGAATGACTTTAAAAACTTTGCAGGGTAACAGCTGGCTTTCAGTTGTTGACCATGTCCAAATCAGTCTAATAGTTTTAGAGTCTGTTTGTTGGGGGGTTTTCTCCCCAAAAAATTGGAAAAGAACTGAAGCACTCAACACCAGTAGCTAGTTATAGCCTCCTTTTTTTTTCAGGACCTCTCTTTAAATTCTTACTTTATTTGTATTTTCTGTCTAGACAATTGGGAACCTAAGTTAGCCCGATTACACAATACTGGAACATACAATGCTTGGAGCACTATAATGAAAACAGACCACCTCCCTTGGATCCAGGTATAGTTGGTACAACATGTGTTTGACCATTATTGAGCCTGAGTATGGCCTTACAATCCTGTGTTGTGATTTTCCTGCAATGTGTTTTAAAAGGTCAAGCTGCACTTGTTCTTGCTGAGAGCGCCACTGGGGAAAAATGAAAAGATGCAGCAAACTTGATTGGTGATACCATAAACTGTCCACCTTCCCTGCAGTAATCCAGTATCTATTGCTGTGACCCTCACAATTTATACTATAATTGTTTTGTAGGCAAATAGAGTCATTCTTTCTATTACTTTTTTTTCCCCCTATGTCTACCTAACTGTATATATGTATAATTAAGTATTTTTGTTAGGTGATCATATAAAGTGTAATATTCTCAAACATTGCTTCAGATAGTTTTGTGGGGGTTTTTTTTATGCTTCTATGTCCAACTTGACATTGTACATTGTGGCTTCACAGAGAAATTAAGCTTATAATTGTGGCTTCAAGCACTATGTCATTCAGTCACCTCACTTCTTCCTCATTTTTTTTCCATCCCACTAATTTTTGCACCGTATCCCTAAATTGGCTAAGATGGTTGATTTCTTACAGATCTCATTAAAATTCTCCATTGGGAGAAAAGAAAGACTCAAACTAGTGTTGCAGTTTAAGTTCAATAGGTGGCTGATACATTTGGCTTGCTAACATTAGACATGCCAACAAGTTAGTGGGAGTGAAGCAGGGGAAGAAGGTTGGGGGATCTGATGTGGAACCAGAAAAATGTTGGGAAGACAAAAAATTTGATAGGGGGCATGGTAGTGAGAAGCTGAGGCAACTACAGTAAAGTGTGGAGAGATGTGAGGGGCAAATCCTGAAGAACGAGTTTCACTGCTGATAGCTACACCTTACTTATTTGATTTTATATGCTAAGTTTTTGGATCTGATATCAGGAGGGGAATGGTGGCTTTTCAGCCCTTCAGAATGTCATATCCCTTTTCTCAGCCTGGGTATCCAGAACTAGAGGCAGCTTATGAAAATGTGAGACTTGAATTTCTCTGTACTCCTTTAGCCTATCTGTAAAATGAGGATAGTAGACTTCTGCCTAGCACAAAGACACAGAAATTTTTGAGGTGTCTTTGTGGTGCTGTGCTGAACACTGTAAAATGAACTCTGAAATTAAATACACACGCAAATAAATATACAAATGAAATGAGAGAGACAGCATGAATTTGGACTCTGGCATCTGCTTGTATTCCTCCCTGAGAGTGTTGTGGGTTTTAAAATGCAGGGCTCAATGCTATTGTGTAGATGCCAAAGAATGAAACAGATTTCAGTGTGCATTATTTGCTTTATAAACATTGTTTGCTCTTCCTAGGTGGACTTTCAAAGACAAGTTCTGTTAACTGGGATACAGACACAGGGAGCCAAGCAGTTTTTAAAGTCCTTGTACGTCCAGAAGTTCTTTATTGTTTACAGCAAAGACAAACGGAAGTGGAACACCTTCAAAGGAGACAGCTCTCCAGCACAAAAGGTCTGTGTGTGCCATAGGGGTTGTGACACCCTAGGTAGCATCATTGGATGATGCTATGAGGTGACTCTTTATGTTAAGAGTTAGTGGAAAAAATGATGGTCTTCAGAAATTTAATAGTACAGCTTGAAGTCCCAAAGGGCATTTACCAATCTAATCAAATTCAGACCAGAAGACAAATTATAAGATGAGGAACCTTCTAGATGGGTGTTTAGATTGGCCCTATGACCTTGACTGTATAGAGTCTGGCTTTCTCACAGGCATCTCTCCCTACTTTTATTTCCTAAGCCCATGTCAGCTTCTTGAAGCAAGCAGGAAGCCAAACTCAAAATCAAGCCCTGCCTCATTGGGAACTAAATTCTCCTTCTTCTCCCTCCCTTCTTGTTGTCGCAACAGTTGAATGTTAAAGTCTCTGAACTGCTTGCGTTGTGTGATAAGGCCTGTGTGATAAGCACGGCCATGCCCTGTGAGACTTTAATTTTATGCCCAACCACTCCATCCCTTCCTACCTATTACAGCTCCCTTTGGTTTACCCTCAGGTTTCTATGGTGCACAACTCCTGAGTCGAAAACCTGTTGTCTGTTGCCTCTCCGTTTGCCTTCTTAATAATGTCTTCTTACACACTTTACAGTGCATAGGGTTGCTTTTTTGAACTGATGCCTTCAGGTGCTTTCAAATATGCAAGACAGGACCATGAAATATTTCAAGTTGTCCTGCAAGCATTGGGTGTCTCATCACAGTGGATGGGGCCAATGGCATAAAAAAGACTAGACAGAGTGGGTTTTCAGCATTCAAGCTTGTGTTTGCATTTAATTAACGATATGGATATTTTTTATTTTTTTTCAATAGATTTTTGAAGGTAATTCCGATGCCTATGGGGTAAAAGAGAACATCATTGACCCCCCTATTATTGCTAGGTATATCAGAGTCTACCCAACCGAGGCCTACAACAGGCCTACTCTTCGCATGGAGCTTCTGGGCTGTGAAGTAGATGGTAAGAATTGTTCGTGTGCTGGTGCTTCTTTTCTGGCATATCTTTTACCTAATATCGTAAATGAAGCTAAAATTGTGGCTGTTCTCAATTCCAAGTTGCATAGGCTATGGCTACTTGGATGAACTGGAGATAACATGATGCTTCTCTTAACAGGTTGCTCTTTGCCACTTGGAATGGAAAATGGAGAGATCAAGAACACCCAGATAACAGCCTCATCTGTTAAGACATCCTGGTTTAACACGTGGGATCCTTCACTTGCTCGTCTCAATCAGAAAGGAAAGATTAATGCCTGGCGAGCCAAGGTAACAACTGAAAAATAGGGACGACAGCAGGACAGCTACAGTTAATAAATTTGTGCTTTCTGTGTGCTGTCTCCATCACCCAGTGTGACAGGGTTACTTTACAGCTCTTTAGCCATCCTTTGGGAAGAAGTCCATTCAACTTTTCCAGTAGAAAATTTGTTGAACTTCTGGCAACAGCAGTGAAAGCGTATTTTGAGAGATGGATGATGTCCTCTGGGACGGACCCTGCAGCACTTCCCTGCAAAAATTGCCTTTTTAATTTCAGGAGATGAGTGCAACTTGAATATTTGGCTTGAACAGGTTAAAAACCCCCTTCCTGCATTGGCTTTTAGGCAGTGCAGCTTTGTGGATCTAGGGGTGGATAAC
The DNA here is from genome assembly GCA_004320125.1 of Scolopax mira. NCBI lineage: Eukaryota > Metazoa > Chordata > Aves > Charadriiformes > Scolopacidae > Scolopax > Scolopax mira. Next base: position 71,605 of record BJBW01005239.1, on the reverse strand, counting down.
CTTCTGCAAGGCATGTGAACTTCTGAGTCCTCAAAATGGAGCTGCATTTCTTTATGAAATTTCTTCTCTTTCACCTGAGATTTGCTGGAAGCTACTGTTTTCTATAAGCATTTTATATTAGTATTACGTATTACTTTTAATATTGGAGATAAATCTATGTTATATTTTGTTCTGTATTGGAAATTAACATGGAAATCTTAAGACACCAAATACACTACCTGCAGTGAAGAAGTTAATTGTAGGGGCCACCAAGAATGCTTGTGACTTTTGCCTCAGCTTTACTCTTCTGCACTTCTTTGATACAATTATGATGTGTTTTGATGCAGTTTTATCTTTAAACAGGATTTTTCATTTAAGCAAATACAGATATAGACATGTTTGCTAATAGACAACTCTTTTTGTCAATTGTAGTTGAACAACAACCAGCAGTGGCTGCAAATTGATCTCCTCACAATTAAGAAGATAACTGGTATTACTACCCAGGGGGTCAAGTCCATAACTGCTGAAAACTTTGTGAAAACCTACGTTATCCTATACAGTGACCAAGGCTCAGAGTGGATTTCCTATACAGATGGTTCAAGCTCAGTTGCAAAGGTATCATCCTTGGCTCAGGCAATTGGGCAGGCCCATTGCTTGGGCAGAATACTCAACCAAAGAGATAGTCTCACAGGACTTTAAAATGCTAAGAAGCTGGGCTTACTACAGATCATGTCATGATAGCCATCTGATTTTGATCGTAGTAATTAACAGTTATAAAAGGAAAGTACTCCAAAACTGTAGGGAATGCACTCAACATTGTCATAAAAGGATCTGACGCTCTTCGTAAAGAAGGACATTTAATTTGAATGCATGAGGACATTTGCATTGATAGAACAATGGTTCAGAGCCCCTTTTCAGCTTTTTTTTCTGCCTTGATTTTATAGTGAATTAATGTTAGTGAGCAGTTTTGCTGTAGCAGAGCTGGAGAGCTCCAGATACTCACAGAGCAGACACAGTGCTTTATATTGTTGCCCATATCACCTTCCACCAACCCAACCAAGATTGGGGTTTTTTCAGCCCATCCAAATCAGAATGGCAGATTTTGTGGTGTGAATGGAAACAGAGGCTGTTTAATTCATTCAGACTCAGATATTGCTGGCCTGGACTAGTTTTGACTGAGCATTTTAGGAAAAGGCTTGATGCAGTCCTACTTAAATCAGAAATAAGCCAGTCCGTCTACCCTGGATGGCTAATGCAACCACTTGGAACAATTTTAAAAATAAAAAGCAGGGTTTTTTTAAAGTACTGCCTTTTAACTAATTGTGTGGTTTTGTATTTGCAGGTTTTCATGGGTAATGATAACAGCAGTGGGCACGTCAAGCATTTCTTTAACCCACCCATCCTCTCCAGGTTTATCCGCATTGTTCCGAGAACATGGTATCATGGGATTGCCCTTCGGGTAGAACTCTATGGCTGTGATTTTGGTGGGGGTCTGGCTGTGAAGAGGACTGACAAACCTGGGAGCTCTTAACCTTTTGGCAATTGTCATGTGGAACAACAATAATTTTTAAACCCTTAAAGCAATCATACTTAGTAGTTTGGATGTGTTCTCAAAGGACCTTAATGTTTTGCCAGCAAGAGTTGAGGGAGATTTCTCTGGCAAGTGCTTCGTTCCTACAAATACACACCTTAGAAAACAGCTTATTTTCTCTGGGAAGAAATAGCAGTCCCTTCTGATTTGTATTATCAATTCTTCATTCCAACCAGTACTCTTGCTTTTCACTTAATTTTAAGTTCTAAGTCCCTAGGGATGGAGACCCTGGCCTTAATCCTGAGCTCTGATTTATCTCCATTTTTGTCATGCTTCTGCAGCACAGAGAAGGAATAGACAGCTACGGCAGGTGGATGTTCTCCATACGTAGGGATGAGAGGGGAAACCAGTGCAGATATGGAGCTGTGGTGCTGCATTCCAGCAATGCCTTGGTAAGAAATGATTGTAGGGGTGGCCTCACCACCACGTTTTTCATCTTCACTGCAACAAAGGTAGAACACATCCCAGCACTGAGGCGTGTGCAGCACCTTCTCAAGAACGTGGGTTTGCATCACTGATTTGATCTTACGTACCTCGCACACCTGAAATGCCACGGATTTTATATGATTCAACTTTGGTGCCCTGTCAAGGGAGGAGAAGTCAGCAGTATGTTTCTTTTCCAGAAATTCGAAGGGAAGTGATTTAACCTGGATTATGGCAGGTTATGGGATGGCAACAGTAGAACTGATGTGAGAATCCAGAACTGACATTCAGTCCTATACAAAGTTTAGGAGCATGGGGAAGGGGAGTTTTCTTGCATAGGTAGGCATTGAGGACCATAGCTGTTCAGTGAGAATACCACCTGGTGGTGATAGAGGAGGGTTAAATGAAACTGGGTAATAGAAACACGTACATCTTCTCTACCATTTCGCTCTGACAGTGTTTTCACTAACAGAACTACCTTTCTGCACAGACCATACATATGTTTGGTTTTTTTCACAGGATAACTACATCTAGTGAAAAATACATATACACAGTTTGTGAACTCATTATTCCAGCAGAGTTTTAGCTAAGCTTTCAGTAGTGTCTATGGCTTCTATCCTATAAATCATTTGAGTGTAGATCTCCCACTTCTTACTCTAGGTACCATTCCGCAGGGTGGATTATTTAAAGTAGTTTGTCGTGGATAACACTATATGAAGTTCAAAGTTATTTCAGTAGTTTTTCAGTTCTTTTACAGACCATGCATTTCAAAGTGAAAGTATAGAACAAGAGTGAAAAAACTATAAAAAATAAACAAGTATTTTCTTTTTTTTTTAATATGTCACAAACTATTGTCATTTTTCACTGGAAAATAAAGATAATATTATAGCATGAAAAAAAATCAACATTTTATTTTGTGTATTGGCCTTGACAGATTAGTGAAATTTTGCATCATCAAAGTAAAATTTTCAGCTTGATGGGAATTTTCAGTGCTAATTAGAATTAAATTCAGGAGGTGAAACTGTGTGGGTAATTATTTCATCTTAAAAGATCAGTTTCTTAATACTTTGTAATGGGGCTTAATTTATTTTTGTTCAATACAGCCATGAAATAGCAATACAAGCCCTATCCACTAAAAAAACCACAAAAAGACAAAGTGTGAACTTCAGAGTCAGGTTTTACCCTAGAAAAGAGATAAATGCTTGCTAACTTAAGCGGAACCAGGATTTTTGTGTGGTAAGTGCTAAACTTTTTACGTTTAAGAAGGTCATGATCTTAAAGGTTTTAAATAATTAATTCTTTATATACAGATATATATATATGTATGATTCTATGCAAAATTGATTGCAGGAGCATGGCTCAATACATCTGCATCAATTTTAAAAGTTGGAGATTGTATTTCTCCTCAATAATGATCAAGGCTTTGGCGAGCTGTCCTGGTTGTGTCCCTTACCCAACCTCTCGTCCACCCCCAGCCTACTCATGGGCAGGGCAGAGAGGGGCAGGGGGGAAAGAAAAGGCCTGGATGCTGTGCAAAGGCTGTTGAGTAACAGCTGAAGCTCTCAAATCCCAAACACAGCACTCGGTGGGCTGCTATCATGAAAATTAACCCCCTTCACGCCGTTGTCCCAGTATGTCCAGCGCAGTGCTGGTGCCCGAGCCCTGTGCCAGCCTAGGCATGTGGCCGTTGCTGTTAATAAAATGCTCCCTGGCACAGCAGAGTGAGATGGTAAGTGCCACACTCAACAGCAAAAGCCTGAAACGCCCACTAACAAGCACCAGACTCTATTACAGAGTAAGGCAAGCAAGCACAGGACCCTGCCAACCAGCAGCTTAGCAGCTATAAATTCCACCCAGCAAGCTCTGATCAGATGCTGCTATCTGGAAGTCCTCCTCTGCCACGTGGGACACCAAAAATAGCTGGGGTGGTTTCACCCCTGCTGGCAGCTAAGCTCTGACTCCATCGCTTGCTTGCTCTACCCTAGTAGGCTGGGGGAGAAAATGGGAGTAAAAGCAAGAAAAACTAGCAGGTCCATGTGAAGGTGGTTTAGTAAGTGAAGCAAAGCTGCACGTGCAAGCAAAGCAAAATGAGGGATTAATTCACCACTTTCTATCAGCAGGCAGGTGTCAGCATACCTAACAGTGACTTGGAAAGACAAACAGTAACTCTCAACACACCCCCTTCCTCCTCCTCCTTTCCCCCAGCTTTTCTGGCTGAGCACAATGTCATTATGGTCTGGGATGTCCCTTGGGTCAACTGTCCCAGCTGTGTCCTTTCCCAACCTCTTATGCACCCCCAGGCTACTCGCTGGTGGTGGGGCAGGGTGGGAAAGAGAAGGCCTTGGTGCTGTGCAAACACCGTTCAGCAGCAGCTAAAACACCGGTGCCTTATCAACACTGTTTTAGCCACAAATCCAGAGCACGGCACTGGTACAGGCTGCTATGAAAAAAATTAACTCTATCTCAGCCAGGCCAGGTTACACAAAGCATTTCCAGGTGGAAATGGGGGAGTGACTTCTGCGTTCCGTGTTTACAGCAAGGAAGGTGAGAAAAACTACCAGCACTGAGTCTACCCAATTGAAGGTAAGGCATGTTTGGTGAGCTCACGGATGACTGGAAAACAAAACTTTTATCAATTTTATGAAACAGCCATCTTGGATTGAATCAAAGCTTTTGGGAATTTGTAGTTAAAACAGTCAGTCTTGCACAGCCTTTCACACACTGTGGAAGGGACTCCCATGTACATTGAAATTCCTTACAAAATATATAAGGAAAGCAAAAATTCCTGCAGTTTTCTCAAACTAAAGAGTAAAGATGTGTGTCATAGCCTGGAGGTTAGCAAACACAAGCACTTTTGGACTGAGGGAGAAACATGGTGCCAGAGTTCAGAGTATTCACATCTGGCCAATGATTTCTTCACTCACAAAGCTGGGTGGATGCCTTCACACTGGCTGTCTGATCCAAAGGTCGAAAGTTAACTGCCAGTGCCCTCAAACAGCGTTATAATGGAGCTCTGCTCTCTAATGCTCATTCCAGCTTCCGGGAGGCTTCAGGGTGCCCAAAGGTGACCATCTGCAGGTGACAGTAGCATCCAGATGGCTGTGAATGAAGGCTTGTGCTTTACTCACTAAGTGCCAGTAAGTGTCTCCTTTTGCTTTCCAGAGGTGGTGGCAGTACTCCTTCACACAGAAGTTGTGAAACTGGTTGTGTCAGCACTTGGATTGGAAGCAAGGTGGAAGTACATGTAAAGACAGTTGGGCAGCTCTGAAGTAGTTACTGCCAGCAGCACCCACCACAGTAGTTTCTTCAGATCCTGGTGTGTTAGTCCAGGTTTGTACAGACTGCCCTGTAAAATGTAAAGCTGGTTTGGGAAGGCTTATGTGAATCAGTAAGCACACCTCTCACTCAGGGAGTAGCTATTCAAAAGGTTGTATAGCTTATTTGCAACCTCTTTAACACCCTCCAGCACCCCTGAAACAGCCAATATTTGCATCATGCTTTGATTACAATAATCTCCTCCAAGCAGGGACTCCATCTTCTTGAATGTTTGTAGAGCACCCTCCAAAACAGGCCATGGAATCATTCTCAGAGTTCTGGATATATCTGTAATACCATTCCTAGAGGGAGCAATACTGTGTTAAGCCCACTGTGACCTAGATACATCTTGAAGTACCATCTGATTCAGACTGACCAATGTGCTTCTACATTAATAAAAGTATGAGATATGTTTCTTCTAAGTTCTAGTCCAGTAGAAGGTCTTCCTGCCCATGGCAGGGGGGTTGGAACTAGATGATCTTTAAGGGTCCATCCAAACCATTCTCTGACAAGTCTACTTGATCCACTGCTTGCTTTTCTCTGTAACACCACTATTATACTCCCTTTTAGCACTTCCCATGAAAATTTGTCCACCAATGTCCCCTATTTAGCAGGCTTCAGTGAGTTTTTCCACTTTTTTTTCCCATGATGCCTACTGCAAAATATTTTTAAAATGTTATGTCCACAATGGAAGTCTATAGCACTGTACAACATGATCTATATTAGACCAAGAGTTAAACTGATACCCTCTGGCAAGTGATTCCACGAATTCAGCCATAAAGGCCTCATTTCTACGGGCTGTATGCTTCATTGTGCCCAACACAGAGCCTGCTAGGGTGTACAAGGCATAAGAGAAGTTCTCTGCCAGGTAGCAACCTGCCTCCTAATGACTTCTATACACTGGGGAGATGGCTGCTGTTTTTCCTAAGGCTTCTGCAGGTCTTGATAGCTTGGATTTTACACTGGGTTCTCAATCAGCTATATTCAGTGCAGTGCTGCTTTTTTGCCCCCCATGCACAGCTTTCAGGAGACCTTTGGTTCACTAGTCTTGTTGAACACAAGATCTAGCATGTATAGAACTAGAGGTGAGGAAAGCAGCATTGGAGGAGATACATGGTGGAATGTGTGGGCATCAGGGCATGAACTACAGGTGAAAAGCAGTGAAGTTTCTGAAAAATGAAAATGAATTTGTGTTGAACTAGAGTACCAAAATATCTTGGACTTCCAGATTGTGCATAGTAAAATAGAAGGAGAAAATATGCTATGTCCATGCTACAGAAAAGAGCTGTTGCGTTCTTTTAGCAAGGGACCTTTTCTTATAGGGCAAGGAAAATTTATCAGATTATAGCCATGTGTGTATGACAAGGACTGCTGACCCTCCTTTCACCTCCCTAAAATACAAAATTACAACATGTCTCTGAGAGTTTTCTTGCTCTCAAAAAGCCAGAATGGCTCAAAAAAAAGGTGTGTTCAAAGAATATGATAGAAGAATTTATACATCTTTATTTTTTGAAGAGGGGAAGGAATTTTAAAGGAATTAAGAAGAAGGGAGCAGGAAAGAAGCTGAGTCAATTCTGTTGTCTTTTTTAAAACAGTAATTTACTATTTTAGGTCCTGATATGGGAGAACACTGTACTTTTCCCTCCAGTGAAATTGCTTTGTTCCATTTGCTTTGAATCCAGGGAAACGCATGCTCTGTGCTTGCAGGACAAGGCTATCCTCTTGAATTTGGGTTCATATTTACTCAACAAGTTACATCTTGAAAGTCTGCAACACACAAACCCTAGGCAAATAGGAAGTAACAAAAATGAAGGCATACTATCTGAACAAATCAATCAATACCAGAGTCTTTAAATTAACCCTTCATAGCTGTATAATATTTGTAAATCTCCTGATGAAAGCCCTCAAGTTATCAAAGGATCAGTTGGGGGAATTAGGAAATACAGACGTTTGAAGTTGTATCCAGTCTTCTGTTCTTACAGACAGCTACAATCTCAGGCTTTAGACTAAAATAATCATGCTTAATTTCAGAAATAATTTGGCTTTTTTTTTGTTCTCACTGCTTCTGCTACATTTAATAGAGTCTACTTCTCCAAATTAATTACAACAGCCCGTTATGGTTTGAAAAACCCATAACAATTTATTGTCATTTAGACAATTATTCTAGCATCTGATGACCCCTCCCTACCTAGGAAAGGAAATTGCGGAAAACAAGGAAATACAAGGGTTGACATATAAATAGATTTAATAGGATAAGACTAAATAATTAATAGTAATACTAGAGAACCAGTATTGATCCCAGTAGTGGTCTAAGATGTACAGGAATTATACTCAGCCAGTTCCACCACCAGGAAGCAGGGACAGCAAAATGGTGGACACTGCGAGCGCAATGACTTCGGGAGGAAGGGAAGGCCTTCCAGGAAGGAAGGGTGCCAAGGGTCCGCACCAGGGCAAGAAGTTCTCTGGGCTGCTGCCATCAAGAGAAAGAGAATTATGCAGCAAACTTTCAAATTTATATTAAATGCTACTAAGCCTACTGTGAGTTTCTGTTCACTTCCCCATGGCAACTTGATTATCAGTTGTTGTTTAGGCTCATTTCACTCTAACCACGCTATTTTGAGAGACAAGAAATGCCTTGGAAATGGCTGAGATGGATGCCAGTATTAACAGGATCTGATTCTTTCTATTCAGAGTTTTGTTTCAAGCTAAAATGTGGCAAAATGGCAATTGTCATCTTTTTTTCCTTCTTTTCCAGTAATAAACCTGCAAACAAAAGAGAACATGGAGATGCTGAGAAGTAATGGAGAACAATTGAAAGGAAATTTTGCTAAACCCAAAAGACAGACAGAAAGCAACACACCACTGAATGTCATATGAATCAGGACAAAGATGTTTAGCTGTATTTTACAGAGAGCTGAGTAATCCTATGGCCCTAAGACCCTTTGCAGTTACATTTATTAAGCTATGGCAGTGGTCCCAGCTAGTGACCCCAGCTAGGAGCCAGGATATGGAATTGCACAGGTGAGAAGCCTGACCCCTGGTGCAAACTTCCTAGGACATCAGGCAATTTGGAGAATAACTGGTATAGAGTAGGAAGGTATAGGTATAGAGTAGGAAGCCCCAGCAGTGGTAGCAATGTGGTGGAGATGAAGGTGGTGGAGATGAAGGGAGTGGAGCACAGGGAAAGGCAAAGCATGCAGATGGAAAGACAGTGTGGGACAGATCAAATAGCAGAACAGATAACAGTTTAGCAAAAAGATTGGCAAAGCAGGACTACTTAAGTAGTCCTGAGCGAAGCTTTAGATAATTACTTGGAATATAATAGTTTTATTTTCTCCTCTTATCTAATATTTCCTCTGGCTGGATGACAAGGGGCAGCTTTTATTAAACCACAGAAGTGGCCTCTAGCTTTTATCTTGCTAGAGGGAAGAAAGTGGCAGAGGTCGGCATCTGAATGCGTTTGGGCCAGGAAAGAAAGAGCAAGCACAGAACAACGGGTAAAGGATCTCTTTGTCAGATGTTTTTTCAGGAAAGGCTAGTGTCTGCCCTGCAGGGGGAGAGGGGGAATTCTGAGGGGAGAGGGGCTTAGGGTGGGGATGACAAGAAGACATACCTCCACAGTGACTGGAGGGGTGTCAGTCTTGCTCTCCATGCCGGGTCCTGCACTTGGGTCACAACAACCCCAGGGCAGCGCTACAGGCTTGGGCAA